>JAJEJO010001416.1:169648-299697 GCA_020662805.1 Glaucomys volans
GGGGGGTGGAGGGTGCGTAGGGGAAGAATGGAGGAAGGATGGATTGTTTAGAGGAAAGTAAGGGGAGGGTGGTGGGAAGGAAAGATAATAGATTGTGACAAACATCATTATACTATGTATATGTATGAATATGCAAATGGTGTGATTCTACTTTGTATACAACCAGAAAAACGAAAGTTGTACTCCATTTGTGTACATTGAGCCAAAAATAAATAAATTAATTAAAAAAATAAAATGAGAAAAGTCATAAAATTATAAAAATACATATTGCCATGTTTTTTTCTAGTACTTTCATGGTTTTATTTTTAAAATGTTATTATGAAAAATTTCAAGTCTGTCTCTTGTTTTCTGTTTCCCAGCCATCTACTTCTTTCCCACAGGTAACTGTTGTTACCAATTTCTTGTGAGTCCTTCCAGAATTGTCCTATGCATATAAAAGCATATGCTTACCATGCTTATCATTCTTTATACACAAGTAGTAGCCTATCATACATGTTATATGTTTCTTACTTCTTCAATTCACAAGACGTCTTGGTGTGAGGACACATCTAAAGACCTCATTCTTTACGGCGAATGAAGGCCTTTAGGACATGTTGATTCCATTCAGGATTTCAACCACCCTGTTAGGTAAGTGGGCAGACATTCTTGCGTTAGAGACAAGGAGACCCAAGTTTCCATGAGGTTCTGTGACGTGCCTACTTTCTATCTTCCCAACAGCAACGTGGCCAGGGTGCAAATTCAGGTCTTGGGGGTTTTATTGCTAACACTCCCCTTCCACTATAGGCAAAAATCATTCCAGACATTTCCCCCGGAAATATTCCTGTCACCTTATTCTACTGGAGTTGAATTACCTGTTTTCATTTGTCTTTGTTTTTCCGGGTCTAGACTGGTAGGGATTTTCTTTCAGCACGAGTTCAGGCTCCCATCATTCTGTTCATAAGTCTGCTGCTGATTGAACTAATTTTTCTTTATCATTTTCCTCTGAATACTTTTGAGTTTTTTCATTTTTTCTTTGATGTTCTTGGTTTCACTGATAACACATCTCAAGGTGATTTCTTTTAAAACTTACCCTGGGGATTTGTTGGGCTTCCTTTATATGTTCTGGAAAATCTTCTCCAAATTTTGCCTCTGGCTCATTTTCTCTTCTCTCCTACTTTTGGAATTCTGATGAAACATGTTAAATCTTTTCACTCTATCTTCCTTGTTGCTTTGTTTCTGTAACAACTTTTATTGAGGAATAATTAATATACCACAGTGTCCACCAATTTAAAGTATGTAGTTCTACAATTTCTTCATATTTCCTGTAGAGTTGTAAAACAATCACCACAATCAGTCTTAGACCTTTTAATCACCCCAAAAAGAAATTCCATTACCTTTAACTATCATCCCCCAATTTCCCATTGCACCCAACCCTAAGCAACCACAAGTGTACTTTCTTTCTGTATATATTTGCATGATTTGGACATTTCATATAAATACAAAAGGGTGAGTAGGCTCTTTCACTGAGGAAAATATCTTCAAAATTCATCTATGTATAAATGTATCAGTGCTTCATTCCTTTTTCATTCCTTTTTATAGCTATATACTATTCCATTCTTTGGAATACTATGTAGATATACCACACTTTGTTTATCTATTCATCAGTTGATATATACATAGGTTGTTTCCACTTTTTGACTATTATGAATAATGCTTCTGTAAATATTAATGTATACGTTTTTGAGTGGACATATGGTTTCATTTCCTTGGGTTTATACCAAGGAGTAATTGTTGGGTCAACTAGTAACTTTGTATTTAACTTTTTGAGGAACTTATAGTTTTACAAAGTGGCTTCACCATTTTACACTGACACCATCAAAGTACAAGGGTTCTGATTTCTCCAAATCTTTGTAACACATGTTGTTATCTGACTTTTTATATTATAACTATTCAACATGCAATTCCATGTGAAGTGGTATCCTACTGTGGTCTCAATTTGCATTTTTCCTGACAATTAATAATGTTGAGAATGTTTTTAAGCATGCTTACTGCTCATTTGTATATACTCTTTGAAGAAATATTTATTCAGATTTTTGCCTATTTAAAAATTGGGTTATCTGGTTTCTAAAAGTGTGTTTTTATGAATTTTAGATACAATAAATCAGTATGGTGTGCAAATATTTTCTCCAATGTCATCAGTTGTCTTTTTAATGGTGCTCTTTGAAGCAAAAGTGTTTTTAATTTTGGTAAAGTCCCACCTATATTTTTTCTTTCATTACTTGTGCATTTACTGTCACGTCTAAGAACTATTGCTTAGTGCAACATTGAAGAGATTTATCCTTAGATTTTCTTCTAAGACTTCTATTTCTTACATATGGTGTTTATATGGTGTGAGGTAAGAGTCCAACCTCATTCTTTTGTCTCGCCTATTCAGTTTTCCCAACGACTGTACCTTCTACACAGATCCTTTGTGAAAATTAATGGATCACAAATGTATGGACTATTTTTGGACTCTCAGTTACGTTCCATTGATCAAAATGTATATTCTTTTTTTGGGTACTGGGGATTGAACTCAGGGGCACTTGACCACTGAGCCACCTTCCCAGCCCTATTTTCTATTTTATTTAGAAACAGGGTCTCACTGGGCTGCTTATTGCCTTGCTGTTGCTGAGGCTCACTTAGAACTCTCAGTCCTCCTGCCTTAGCCTCCTGAGCCACGGGGATTACAGGAGTGTGCCACCATGCCCAGCAAAATGTGTTTTTTGTGTTTTTGTGTGTGTGTGTGTGTGTGTGGTGCTGGAGAGTAGAACCCAGGGTAAGCACTCTACTAACTGAGCTATATCTCTAGCCCTCAAAATGTGTATTCTTATACCAATAAAAAAGTCTTGATTACTGTAGCTTTATAGTAAGTTCTGAAATTGGTGTCAATCAGCCCAAGCCTCTTTTGCTCAATTCAAGGTAGAACTTATGTAGAGGCAAACAAAGCTTTACTGGGACTTATGCTGTAGCAAAGGGAGTCAGTACACGGGCAAGTGTTCCTGAACTGGCTCTTTGAAGAGGTGTTGGACAGTTTCATAGCTTGGCTGCTGTCTCTGCACAGATACGCAGGCAGTAATTGCAGGATTCCCACTTATGCCTTGTCTGTTATTTGCTCTCAGCCTCAAGGGCAGACCTTGCTCATGCGCTATGGGTCCATTTTGTGCTCCACTTGCAGAAAGATGATGGAGAAGGACTCACAACTGCCACCCCAGAAAGTTATATTGAGGTCAGAGCAGGACATTTGGGTGGGTTGGGGGGGTCCTTTTGCAAGCTTTGATGGAAGCAGACAGTTCCTGGATCTGGTTATCTGTGGACCCATCCTATAAAAACAGCATTATGTTGGGGAAGAAAACCATGGCAGGGGAATCAGTGCCCCCTCCATTCTGTTTCAGAATCAGAAATTGTGAGTCCTCCAATTTTATTCTCCTTTTCCAAGAGAGTTTTTGGCTATTCTGGGTCTCTTCTGTTTCCATGTGAATTTTGGGATCAGCTTGTCAATTTTTACAAGGAAACCAGCTGGGAGTTTGACAGAAATTGCCTTGAATCTGTATATGGAGTATTGCCATCTTAACAATATTAAGCCTTCTGATCCATGAATTGGGGATGTCTTTCTATTTATTTAGATCTTTGTTTCCTCTAAAAATAATTTGTAGTTTTCAGAGTGTAAGTTTTGTCTTTCTTGCAAGAATTAAACTTATTTCTAAGTATTTGTATGTCTTAATGTTGTAAATGGAATAGTGTTCTTAATTTTCAAATAGCTCAGTGTACAGAAATATGAATGGTTTCCATATATGAATCTTTGATTCTGTGTCTTTGCTGAACTCATTTATTAGTAGATTTTTAGTGGATTCCTTAGTATTTTCTTTTTGCAAAATCATGTCATCTGCAAATATAGTTTTAGTTCTTTCTTTACAATTTGGGAATCTCTTATTTTCTTTTCTGATTGCCCTATTTAGAACATCTGATACAATATTGGATAAAAGTGGTGAGAGTGGACATCCTCTATTTCTCCTGATCTTAAGGAGGAAAGCACCCAGTTTTTGAATCATTACATATGATGTTAACTGTTGGATTTTTGTAGATTTCCTTTATTGTGTTGAGCATGTTGACTTCTATTCCTTATGGTTGAGTTTTTTTTTTAATCATGAAGTAGAATTGGATTTTGCCCAATGCTTTTTATGCATCTATTGAGATAATCATGTTGTATTTGTTTTTAAATTCTTTTGATATGGCATATTACATTAATGATTTTAAGACATTAAATAGCTTCTGCGTCCCTTTTCCATATTTCCACCTCATTTTTATATTTTATTTTATTTACTTCTATTGTATTAAAGTTCATATTTCCCTGCTAAAAATGAGTCTGATGAAGGTAGAGACTTGTCCTTATAACAGATTCTTGACTTTCAGTAGGGAGCTCTTTGTTAATCCTGTGATGCCCCTCTGTAAAATGTCACTGAGGGAAGAGTAGAGAAGAACTAAATTGAAGAGAAAAACTCAGTGTGTATCCTGGGTAGTCAGTGTGGTTCAGTCACTTAGGAAGTATCTTTTTCTTACACACCAGTCTTCAAGCAAGAAATTTAAATGAGTGCCTTAACAAAATGACAAACCATAGGTCTTCGTGGTCACTCTCGAATAGCATAATTTTCCAAAACTACCGTCTCTGGGGCCACATACCACTGGTGTTCATTCCTACTGTATCTGACATGTAGTGTAAGGATGAAAGTCGTTCATTTTTATTAAGCTTGGGTACCCAATGCTAAGCAAGCATTGGGTTAGACTGAGATTTTAGAAATGCATAAATTGTGGTCCTCACCTCCAGTCACTCAGGATCACTGGAGGTTGAAATTGAAAGATGGGGTGAAGGTGCTGTAGTGGTTAAGCACAGGGATGGGGAAGAAGAGGCTTCCTGTAGTGAGTTCTGAGCTTCTCTCACCAGCCCCATGCCACCTCCTGATCCACCTCACCACCCACTCTCTCCTGGAAAAATGCAGGAACCTTCTGACTTCCCTGCCTTTCCTTGCCTTTCCATGCTGCTCATTCCCAGTAGAGCAATCACAATGAACCTTTAAAAGCTAAAGTTTTCTTATGTCTCTCTTCTGCTCACAGCCCTCACCAAGTGCTCTCTTTCCAGAGTGGAAGCTCATTGCTGACATGGCTACAGTTCCTACCTGCATCTTTGGCCTCTTCTGTACTTTCAGTTGGATAAAGCCATGGCACAAGCTCTGATTGCCTTGCTGGTCTGCAACATCTCCACCTGGGGCCTTTGCATTGCGACTTCTCCTCCGGGAACACGTTTCCCTCATCTCTTCAGGCCTCTGTGCAAAGCCCTGGTGAGCAAGGCTTCGCTGTCTTCTTTACATAAAGGGGACAACTCCCTCTTCTCCATACTCCATCTCACCTGAACCTGTTTTGGTTTTTCTCTATACTCTTCATTTTTAAATTTACTATCTGCCTTCCCTGAGTAGAACACAAGTTCCATGAAGTCAAAGATATTTTTGCCTATTTGTTGTTATTCCCTGGCTTTCTGGCACATAGTAGGTATTCATTAAATATTTGCTTATTGAACGTATTACCATTTGGGAGAATGAGTAGAAGTGACTTAGGAAGAAGAAGGAATGGTCTGGGATATGATGTAGATAGGGCATTTGTTGAACAAATGATTCATTTCCTCCACATATGTGGTTTAAGTTTTGGGTTTGCTGATGCTCATTTTTCAAGTCTATGAAATAGCATGACAAAATAACGATTTTTAGAGCCCAGAATAGACCAAAGGTCCATGTAAAGAGGTACCACAGTATAATGTATCCTTAACATTCATTACTTATTGAGAGCTTCCCCTGTGCCATGCTCTGTGCTGGGTGCTTTACCAAGTTCTTTCTTTTATTCTTCTGGAATAGGTACTGTTGCCATCTCCAATGTACAGATGAAGAAACTGAAGTTCCCCAAAGTTCATCACTTGCTTAGGTCCATGTGGATGATAAGTAGCTAAGCTAATAAATTTTAATTCTGCTTGTCTAAAAACCATGTTTTTGCTCACATCGTATATGCCCACAGATCAGATCTGCAACAGATACCTTACTTTGGGAGCAAGAACGCTTTCCTGAAATTTCTCTATTTTTCTGCTTTCAGAAACAAGATTTGGGATGTTCTATTGCAGGTGTGTGTTTACCCACAGTCTTGATGGTACAAAGGTTGAAGGACTGTGCAGGCTTGGACACTACTTTCAAGTTAGTCCTGATTTAACATACAATGTTTCAAAATCTAACTGGGGAATCTTTGAGAAGGGAAAGAGGAGATGAAGAAGATATTGTTACTTAGGATAAATGCATTCTTGCCTAGGAATGGGTTTTCACTTTCTTTAATCATTTTGGTAGTCCAGGTTCCCTATGCTGTATTGAAGGGAGCCCAATATGCCTTGAGGAGAAAGTTTCCTTGGAAGGGAAGGAGCAGGAACACTGAAGCACAGTGGTGAGTTGGTGTAGGGGCCAGAGAGGAGGACATAAGCTTCAGGAAGAGAAACGCAGCGACAAGTGGTCTAGGTTGTTTAGAGGGTGTGCCTACTTTGTTTGTGGTTCAGATGATGTAAGAGTCTTCTATTTTGGGAGCAGGTTGTTCTTTTTATGGGTAGCTTGGGCGGGGGCTCAACTCACAGGCTGTTCTTGAAATTAAGGAATAGGATAGGTTCAGAAGTAGCACTGGTGCAGCTTCTGGGTTGCATAATGGGCGATACAGCAACATCCCCAGACGATGTCAAGGACAGTATTACAGCACCCTAGGTGACATTATGGACAGTGCTGTGGGACCTCTTGGCTTTCAGCATACTGTGAAGCACTGAGGAAAGAGCTGTGGCATTTGAAGCTAGAGAAGCCATCCATGGTGGCCTGACATGGCTTAGGCCTGTGTAATTCCCACTATGTACACAATCTTATAACAATATCTACCTCATGGGGTGGTTCTCAGGTCGAGGCTGGGGTTGGAGGGAACTGGGAGGCTATAGGAAAGGTTAAGTCATCATCTGGCCTTTCAGCCAATGTGTTGCCTCTGAACCTCTTTAACACAAGGGAGATGCTCAGGATTGCCATGAAGCAGAAGTGTGTGTGTGTGTGTGTGTGTGTGTGTGTGTTTTGATTCTATTACTTGTCAAGAAGTTCAGTGCAGGGGGTGGAGAATTTAAAGAGAGGCATGATACTTTGCTCTCTCTTTCAGCTTCTTTCTAGTCTCTTTTGTGCTGAAGCTATATTCAGACAATTGTGAACAGCTCTAAGGTGAGTTCAGCCAACTCAGGCTCATTAGCTATATCAGGAAACCTGTTTAGGGGAGTAATTGTGTGTGTGTGTGTGTGTGTGTGTGTGTGTCTGTGTTTAGAAGGCAGTGGAAGAGTCGAGGCCCATGGATTCTGTGAGGCTGCCACACTGCCTCCACATGGCATAACCCACAACAGGAGCATCTCTGTCTTAACTCTGAGCTGTTTGTTGTCACAATTCCCTATCCCACTATACACCTAGCCCAGGTGAACCTGTCTACTCTCCTGGTTCATCTTAACATTTTGCTTATTTTGGACTTCAGTTTGGCTCTTTCACTAGACATCTTAAGTTGTCCCTATGTATAAGATTTCCTACCCCATTTGAGTTTGTTAACTTTCAAAGAAAGCTTACCTGACATATTGTTAATGCTCCCTGCTGGCTGCTCAATTCTCATGAGTGCATCCTGATAGGGATTTATGGAGACAATGTGACACTCCATGGCATAACTCTAACGGTGCCCACTTCCTGGGCAGGTCCATGGTCCAGGTCCAGTGTCTTCTAACCATGGGCAGAAAGATCTGGTTGGAGGAGCCTTGGGAACAAGAAGTTAAAAAAGAGAGAGGCATGCAGGAGGAATGCTCCTTCCTTTATTTGGGAGCCGTGGGAGATGACTGGAGAGAAAGCTATTGTGCAGGAGATGTTGGGCTCTGTGTATGTTTCACAAGCTAATTAGGAGAACAGATTAAGCTGCTTTGGTGTCAAAATAGCTGTGGGGAAAACAACCTTAATAGCAGGTTGCATATGAAAGAAAATGAAATGGGAAAGAAATGAAAAGCATTTTAAAAGAAAACAATCAGACTAGAGGGAATGGAGGGAGGAGAATAAAGCAGAGTATTTATAAAATTTAAAAACTTGGCATGAGGTGGCATATGCAGGTCTGATGAGTGACAGAAAAGAGCTGTATTGCACAGTTTCCTCAGTCATGGTGTTTACCATCTTTAAAGCTCCACAGAAGATACGAGGGGGTAAGCAACTTTTGGGGTTCACCCTCGAGCTTCTGGAGGCTGTGTTCCATCCCTGCTGGTCTCAGTTTTGCCTCTTCTGTGGTTATGCCTTCTGTTTTTCTCTTCTCATTCTTCCCAGTGAGTTTCCTGGTCCTTCCATTCCTCTCATGGCTTCCATCCCCATCCCTTAGTGGATGTTCTCAAATCTGGCTCTGTAGCCTAGAAGGAATTCATGAGACCTCTGGTTGCTGACCACCCCATCTGGCACCATGTCACCTAACAGACTAAAATGAAATCATCTCCTTCCCCATGCTGCCCATCCACGCTCTCCTCCAAGCTTCTCCATCAAGGCTTATGATGCCACCATCTACCCTGCCATCTGAATCAGAAAACTTGGAATCCTTCTTGACTCTCCTCTCTCCCTCATGTACCCGTCAGTCATATGTCGTGTTGCCTCCACCTTCTGTGTGCAAGACTAATCAGCCCAGCACCTCTCTCCCCTTCACTGCCACTGCTGTCACTCACCTGTACGCCTGCAGTAGCCCAAAGAGTTGTTCTGCTTCATTCTCCTCACTCCCCAATCCACCCTGCACACAGCAACCACAGTGCTCCTTCCAGAACAAAGATAATCAAGCTGTTTTTTTCCTAAATATCTTCAGTGTTCTTTTGCTGTTCAGGTTATATATTGGTGTGTAAAACAAGCCCTCAAAATTTGCCGGCTTGAAACAACCATTTTATTATATCTCATAATTTGTGAATCAAGAATTCTGGCAGGACTTGGCTGGGTGATTTTTCTGTTTTATGGGGGTGTCAACAGAGGTCACTTGGTGGCATTCAGCTGGTAATGGGCTTCACTCAAGATGGCTTAATTCGTATGTATAACACTTTGGTGGAGAGGGCCAGACAGCTGGGCTTAGCTGGGGCTGTCAGCTGGAGCACCTTCATGTGGCACCTCCAGGATAGAGATCTTAGGGTAGTTGATATTTTTGTAAAGTGGCTCATGGCTCCAAGAGCGAGAATCCAGGGAACTAGGTGGAAGCTTCATGGTTTATGGCATAACCTTGGAAGTCATGTAGCATCATTTCCATAGTACTCTATTGGTTGAAGCTGTTATAGTCCTGCCAAGTTTCCAGGACATTGTACACAGACCTCACGTGTCAATGGCAGGAGTGTCAAAGAATATGTAGCCATATTCCTTTTTTAGTCTCCTTTTTTTAATTTCTTTTTTTTAATTTAATTTTTTGATTCATTGAACACAAATGGAGTATAGCAATTGTTTTTCTGGTTGTAGGCCATATCTTCTAAACACAATCATAGTGAAGGATGGTAGAGACCATAGTGTATGTGGCCCTTCATGACTGGCCGTGGCTGACCTCCTTGTTCAACATTTCCAAACTCATTGCATTTTATGTTCCTTGGCAACTTATAACTCCTTGAGTAGTCTGAGCTCTCTTGCACTGTTGGATTCTTTTCTGCATTTACAATGGCCTTCTTACCCTTTCCTCATCTGACAAACTCTGAATTCCTTTCAAGTCTCAGGTGAAGTGCTACTCCCTGCAGGAAGCCTTCTGTGAATCTGCTGGTGTGGATTAAATGCCTTTCCAAGTGATCAAATAATACTCTGTATCATAATTGCTTAACAGCTTACATTTGATACTAAACTAGAAATTGTTAGCTTGAACAATCGAGCATACTTGAACTTAGTTAAATTGAACTATGTCTTGTTCATCTCTTTACCTTCATTACCTAACACAAATCCTGACACACATTAATTGTTCAAGAGATGTTTGTTGAATTCCTCACCATCTCTGCATCTCAGTTTCCTCATATGTAAATTAAGCAGGTTGCTTAATGTCAGGGATAGTGCGTATGTTAATCCTCTGGGGTGTTGTCATATTCACTTGCTGGGTCAGCATAGAATTGAAAAGGATTCTGAAGCTGCAACTGGCTTCAGTAAGAAAGAAGATCATGGTCCATTATTGATGTCTACCATCAGCACATCATGGGGAAGAGATGGCAGGTATGCTTGCTGTGCATTTGACATACCTACATTAAATCACCTTCAGGGCTTCTCCAGTTTTAAATTTCTGTTCAGAAATCCCAGACTATAAGAGTCAAAGGTTTTCCATGGAGTCACCCACTCCTGTATCCTCACTGCTTCCAGTAGAATACTAAAACTCAAAGGGAAATTGATTCTCCTGAAGTTAGAAGAGTCCAGGGTCAGGTCTAATGTAATGAATTAATTTGCACTCATGTGAAGCAGGGCACTAATAGAGGGTTTTCATATAAGATAGTAGATGCCAGTCCTAGCTCAATGTTTTAATTTCCTCCCTTATTTACTCTGAAGTTTCAGAAAACTTGGAATAGAATAAACTGGATTTGAATACTGGGTACAATCACTTACTAGCTGTGTGCTCTTGAGAAAATTAGTTGACTTTTCTAAATTTCCTTTCCTTTCCAGTAAATTGTGGGTAATGCCTATTGTCTAAATGAGTTAATGCAGGAAGAGCATTTTCCACTGTTTTTGGGACATACTAAGGGCTCCAATATTAACTATAAACAATAGAAGTATTAGTGTTAGGGCTGCATGTACTATTATCACTAAGGTTTTTACCTTACAGACTTCCTGGAGCCAGTATAGAAATCTTGACAATGTGAATCACAAGGCATCAGACTCAAATTATCTGACTTCTCGGGGGTGTTTTGGAACTGTGTTAAGGTACATTTGAAGTCTCATTTCCCCCAACCAGAAAACTTTGGAACTGAACCCAGTGGCAAACTGCAGCTTGCTCCCAGGCAATGTCTCTAGGCCTCTATTGGAGCAGCCACATTTTCAATCAGCTGCTTGATCAGATATAAATAAATTTGCCTTTGGTGAAGAGAAGGAAGAAATGGTCAGCATCAATAGGACACAATTCACATCAGGGTAATTTATCTCTATATGTACGAATGTATAGATATTATCCTCCATACGTATGTGTATGTATGCATGTGTATTTTAGTCTAGTAGAGGACAGAATCAGAGTCCTTTAGAGTTGATGTTTGTCACTAAGGGTTCCATGATAATGAATTAAGTTGATTATAAAGTTAAAAAACAAGTAGTAATATATTAAAGTTGATTATAAAGTTTAAAAAATAAATAATTTGGGAAAAATCAATGGAGGGCAATTATTATAGAGTCTTGGCACCACTCAGAAGACCTGGGAGCAGCAGGGGATGATTAGGTGCTAACCTAATTTCAGGAGGGCTAATGCATGAAGCTCTCCAAGCAGCAATGACAAATGCACTTCTAATCATCCCCATATTAAATTTACTATCAAGGAGAGGGGCACTTCTCTCTCTTCAGTTTCATAGGAATGTGATTAACATGGATATGAAAAAAGTTAAAGGAAACAGAATTTAATTTGAACTTCATAGTCTATTTCAGAGTGAAAATTAAGATGTATTTGTAGGGTTTCAGCAGATAGGTTTCCAAGGGACTCTAAATTGTGATTGAACCAGTTCCATATTATGCTTTTCCTCCTTTCCTATCCCCTTTCCTGGAGGTGTAAATCTGCTGAGACTAAAGGACAATAAGGGAAGAGTTGAACTGCCTGAATGTGGGGAGGATGCCATGTGGTGGGTGAGCAGGAAAGCCACTTTGCCAACATTTCAGTGTGACAAATTTCAGCTGGTTGTAGACAGGGAAATGAATACCTTGATTGGCCATGAACCCTTTGCCAGCATGAGAATGTGTGTTTCTAATCTTGGATGAAGAACTGGACACAGACAAGAAGTGTGATCTCTTTAAAAAATCATAAACCTGCTGGTCAGCAGTTGGCTTTCATCGTGACATGTAATTGGCTAGAGTTCCATCCACAGTTGCCCATGTGGGACACATCCAGATTCCATTCTTCCTCCAGTTCCTTTCCCTCACCTTTCGATTAAAGGCCTTGAATTGACACACTGAGTACTTTAAAAGTCATCTGTGGACATCTATGCCTGGAAAAGTCTCTTCTGTCCTAAGATTCTCTTCCTCAATTTTAATCATTTTGAGGTATAGTACAGGGAAAAAAGAGGGAGAAGAAATTGGGGGCTCCTCTGGCTTTGACAGTGAAGGCATCTACAGATTTCCTACACATTGTAGCTGTCACATTGTGGTACTTCAGATTTATTTATTTATTTTTAAGAAGACATGCCTTTTTGGAGTGTGCACAAATTTTTATCTCTTTCACCGGGAAGGACCTTCTTAAAATGTGCTCTACATCTAGTGAATAATTTAAGAAACAGAGATCCTGATCTGGCTAACATTAGAAAACAGTGCAATTAAAGGATGTGTTTAATTGGGAAATTGACCCATAGACCAATTTAGCATCATCATCCAGGTCAGAGAGGGCCAGACTGACATTAGTGGGAGTCTGGCTGTCTCAGGAGTGGGGGACAGAGCTTGCTTGATTAAGATGTTTCCTGGGAAATGGAATTAAGCCTAATGATTTCCAATGGAAAGGACTGCTAATTGGGGAGGCAATGTTGCTTAATTGGGACACCTGCAGGTAATTAAGAACTCTTTCCCAATGGCCTTCCCTGCTTATGATTCTAGGAGGTTAAGACAATGTGAGACATATAGACATTCTCAGCTCCCTATGCTGAGTCTCTCCCTTAGTCCTCTGTCCAAGGACACCCAACTGGGCCACTTTTCTACTCCTTGGCAAATAGCACTTAGAATGATGTCTTCCATGCTCCCTCACGAGTCTGGGTGAGTTTAGGTCTCTGGAACTGAGCTATTGCCAGGGAAG
The DNA here is from genome assembly GCA_020662805.1 of Glaucomys volans. Taxonomy (NCBI): domain Eukaryota; kingdom Metazoa; phylum Chordata; class Mammalia; order Rodentia; family Sciuridae; genus Glaucomys; species Glaucomys volans. Next base: position 182,693 of record JAJEJO010001416.1, read on the forward strand.
TTGAGTGAACTCTCTGGAAAGGAGAGGAAAAGGCAGTGAGGTTCCCATGGCAGTGCCCATTGGTGCCCTGTGTTTTGGTCTTGATACCCAGACCCCAGAGATCTCTGTATCATATGAGTCTTGCTGTTGGGGACTTTAGTTTGAGGATGGCACTTTCTGCAGAGATAGGCAGCCTGCCCCATGTGGGCGAGTAACCTGGATTAGGAATTGGGAAAACTGACTTCTCATTCAAAATCTATAGTCTATTGGCATCGAGGGCCTCTTTAAGCCTCAGTTTTCTCAACTGCAGATGGGAATTATCACACCTAATTATGGATCATTGAAAGATCCTTTCATTCTAGGAGCTGGGCAAGGGATCGGGAAAGGACGAAATTTTAATCTGTGTTCTAAGAAACTCAGTCTAATGGGGCAGACAGACTTGTAAAGCACCACTTGCCATTTGGTGTTACAGGGCCTACTGTACAATGGAGGAAGAAGTCAGTCATCAGAGATCAGCTTCAGAGAGAGGTGACACTGGGAGAGTTTATTGGGAAGAAGTTTTATGGTTGTATAAAGCAGTGGTAGAAAGTATGCCAGGCAGAGAGAATAGCATATACAAAGCTCAGGCTCATTTTGAGAATTGCCTCTGGTTCTGCATTTCTTTTGGGCAGGAAGGGTGTGTACTATGGGAAAAGAGGAGAGTCGGGAGTGATGAGCCAGTGGGAGTTGCAGAAGATGGATCACAGAAGGTCATGTGTATTCCTCCAGGGCTCGCTTGGACTTTCTCCAATGGGCGGTGAGTGGTTGCTCAATATCATTCAGTGTGGGAGTGACAGGTCAGAACTGAGTTTAAGAAAAGCCGCTAATGAAAGTATGATTCTTATCTGGGAATTGGATTGAGGGGGTAAGGCAGGAGTCAGGGAGATGCAGCGAGTCCTTTCATTTAGGCAAAGGCAGAAGGAACTGAAAAGAGGGATCAATTTAAGTTTGTACCATGGATTGATTTGCTTGCTGGTGTAAACACTTTGAGCTTCTAAAAATTCTTGGATCACAAGTCCCATTATCGCTCCTGCTTCCCTCACAGCCAAAGGGCCTTTCTTCACACTTCTTTACCTGCTCTCACCCCTTGCTCTGAAAAGAGAGGCTCCCTGGGACCTGACTTTCCAAAGGAAACTTTGATGAGGCTTGTGATTCCCATTCAGTGTCCTCAGACAAGAGGAGTGATTTAGGACAAGAATTTGGTGTTTCTGGTGTCCCCCAGAGATTTAGGAGAGAGATCTGGCGACAGGCAGGAATCCCGCCCAGCGCTTGAGTTTCAGTGGGTTTTGATTGAACAGCAGCCAAGACAGGGGAGCACAGGGGTGAGCTGGAGCCATGGGTAATTGTAGCTTTCACTGTGACTGCTGTCTCATGTTCTCTCCTATTATACCTGTAAGTTTGGGTAATAGGCACAGCATTCAAGCTACAATGGACAAGGTAGGATCCTATTTCCAATTTTTTTTGAAAAGCTGATCCCAAGAGTTGGGTCACTTAAAGGCTTGGTACTGGTTGCTGATGTCAATGCAGACTCTTGGGACTAAAGCTATTACCTCCAGCGCCATCAAAAATCATCTTCAGTGTTGAGTTTTTTGAAGTATCCTCTGTAAAGTGCTTCTGTGAATAACTCCTGTTTGGAGGATGAGTTAATGGGATTGATGTGAGCTATGTGGGGGATTTCCCTGCTTTTCCATTTGAAACTTTCCTGGGTACACCCTCTCTCCTCTTAATTCTTACAGAACCATCTGGGCCACCCCTTAGCAGAGAGTGCTTTAGGATGAGATTCAAATGTGTGTGTGAATGTGAAATGGATTGCTAAGGACATTTTTCAGAATTCTCATTCCAAAGTCCAAGTTCAGTTCCTTTCCACTTGTCTTGTTTGCTTTTGAAGTCTGAAGTTAAAAGAACTAGCACAGAAGTGTGTGTCTGGAAGGGTCTTTTCCTGTTTGAGGGCCCTACAGTGAGCTGCCTTTCCCTCCAGTCTCTTGAGGACAGGAGTTGTGTTTTCTCCCGTGGCCTCTGTGTCCTAGGGCAGAGTGAAGCACCCAGCCATTCTGCAGGACAAACTTCACCATTAACAGAGTGAGGCTCATTTTCTCAGAGGCGTATGCAAATCAGTCTTGTTACATTGGTACAAACTTGCTGAATGAATAAATTTACTTTATTCCAAGAAAGTGTTTCACAAAAGAGAAAAGTAGGGATTCTACCGTAAAGTTATAAAGTCCAAATGTCTCCACATTGTACAACAAGCTATCCTGCATAAATAACTTCCCATTGTGCTCAGGATAAAATCCATCCCCCTTGCCATGACCTACACGGTCCAGCATGACCCAGTGGATGTCTGTGGCCTTGTCTTGTCCCTACTGCTGGCTATTTCAGCTGCAACAACCACTCAGCACAATCCCACTCCAGAGTCACAATACAGATTATCCTTTGACTGGAATGCTCTTTTTCTCTACATCCAGCAAATTCATATTCATTCCTAGCTGGTCCCAGAAAGGCCCTCTCTGACCCCTAATCTACATTAGGTCAACTCTCCATACTCCGATTGAACCTGACATTCTCACTCTTTGTCCCTTATTACAAGTTGTCCTTCCACATTTACATGTGAGATCATTGGCTTAGTCTGAATCTCCCTCTAGACTCTAAACTCCAATGGGCAGGCAACTTGCCAGTCTTAGTCACCACTAAATCTAGTGCCCAGTTCAATGCCTAGCACATAGTAGGTCCTTAATGAATATCTTTGAAGAAATGAATGTCCAGAGTGCAGCAGAGGTCAGCAGATCTGGCATGCATTAACCACAGTAAAGACAAGCCTAGGTCTGGCCTGTTGCAGAAAATGATGGCCACAATGCTTCTGGAACACTACTCACCTACTTCTACTGGGGCCAACAGAGTGGGGCAGCAGAGGATCTTGATTCTTCTGACTCTGTAGTTCTGCTTTTCCGTTTCCTATTCTCTTCAAGTCCTGAAAATACCCTTGGTATTCTGTCTGTGCAGGGTTGGTGGTCTGATGGGTTGGGAGTCAGGGTGGGGAAGGAAGAGGGAGGAAGTCCTTTGGCCAAATTGGAGGTCAGCAGAGTTTTCTTAGCAGGTTGTCTATTGATCAAATTCGATGGCAAGATCATTTCCCAGAGGCTGGTACCCACGTGGGGACAAAAGAACAGCCTCTGGCACCTCTGGGAAAGAGGGGATTAATGGCATGGATATTCTGGTCCCCAACCTCACAGGGCTTCTCAGATTATAGGTTCTAACTGCTACAGGCTTCTTGGGGCGATTCATTCTGGGAGGTTATTAATCATTACAGGTATGGGATTATTACTTTGAAAAATATCACTTTGATCATCTTCCTGGTTAGGATATATTGGGAGAGGACTTGGACCTCAGTGTTAAGCCAGAGGAGCAAGCAGGTACCTGTGGAACAAGCTGGCACCAGTGACTTCCCAGCTCTTTCTGAGGACCAGGTGGATGCCTGAGAGATAGGAGTGTTGGTCTGGTGTGGCGGGCTGCTCAGAGCTCCGGCTGTTGAAAATCATGACTCAGCATATTGTTCTCATAGGGACCAATGAATGGGTCATTAGTGTGTGGGTCAGACAGGCTGGGCCAACTATGAAACTATTAGTACAAGTCTGGACTCAGAACTGCAGAGCACTGGGAGCCATTAGCCACTGAGTGGTAGAAAAATGTTAACAGAAAAGTCTGTGCCTCTGCACATAACATGTGCCTCAAAGTATAGGTGAAAATTGAACAGGGGGAAGTGAGCAATGAACTTATGTGTCACAAGAAAATCTCTGTTCTCAGAACTGAAAAAAGAACAAAATCCTTAGAACATTTCACATTAGTTAAACATAATCTTAGTAATACGGTAATGTTTTCTGTGTGTTATATTAAAATATAAAATGAACTTTGATCAAAATAATATATACTCATACATTAAGGAGCTTATAATGAGAAGTAGCAGGCAAGTGTCCTATCCTCCATCCCTTTTCATTTCTGTCCACAGAGTCAATTACTTTTAATACCTGTAACATTTTGGGGGGGATTTACCTTCATATTTTATTTATAAATAATATGCTAATATTGCTATTTCTTGATGCAACCACATTGGGTGTTATTGGATTCTTGCTAGAGACAGGTAGGTTAATATGCTTGTATATGACCTCCTACCCTTTTTCCCTCCCTCACCTCATTGTGGCTTTCCCATATTCTTGTAGGATTACATACTGTATTTTGGTTGAATTAAAAGTCTGTGGTTATATTATTTTTTATTTAATTTTTTTGTTTGTTCTAATTAGTCATACATGACAGTAGAATGCATTTCTATACATCATCCATAAATGGAGTATAACTTCTCATTCTTCTGGTTGTACATGATGTAGAATTGCACTGCTTGTGTAATCATACATGCACATTCTTCCTACCCCCATGCTCCCTCACCTCCCTTCACTGTCCTCTAACTCAAAGTCCCTCTATTCTTCCCTAGCCCTCCCCATTCATTATGAATTAGCATCCACATAGTAAAGAAAACATTCAGCCCTTGGTTCTTTGGGATTGGTTTATTTCGCTTAGCATGGTATTCTTCAGCTCCATCCATTTATGTGGTTATATTATTATGATTATGTAATTGTAGTTCATTGATAAGCCACGTAAAGTGTTGCCATTATTTTCTTTCTTTGAGAATTTTTGTTTTTCCTAGATTGTAGCTCTCTTTTCCCACATTTTCTTCCCAGTTTTCTTTTGACATACCTTATTTATTTTCGTTAGAGAGCTTCACACTTCTGTCAGAATTTCTAGGATATTCACACATGGATGTTCTCTTAATCTGTGGTGGTGGTGTTTTCCCAATAGTGTTGTCCTCCCTGAAACTTCCATTTTCCTGCTTCTAATTTGGACTAAATGTTCTCTAGGCCTACAGCATAGGCTTATTCATGGATACCGAAGCTTTTCTGTTTTAGATTCTCAGCTTAAGTTTTGAGTTCTTTCAAGTCTCAAATGTATTTATTTACTCTCACACAGTGAAAGTTCAACTGGTTATAAAATCTCAGTGCTCCATTTGAAAGCACTTTTCCATTGTCTTTTGTGCCACGTATTCAATTTACTTCCTTTCTTTGTGTAGAAGAGAGGAAAATAAGTGAAAACTACTTTTGGGGTAAATTCTTTACTTTTGTCTTTGAAATCTTCCACTGAATTTTTTATTAGCATTTATTTAAAATTTTAATGTTCTTTATTGAACTCTGTTTTCTTAAAAAGTATAGAATTCTATTCTTGTTTTTGGATGTAGTGTCTTATTTTTTGTGAAAAAAGTTGACATTTCCTCTTCTTTATTAACTCAGTTTAACTGCTTCTTTCCTTCTTTTCTATTTGTTTTTTTCTTCCATATTGGTGGAATTTCTCAAATATTAATTGATCGTTGCTCATTGTTAATATTTAACAATAAAGTTCTTAAGGGATGTTTAGTGTGTGTGTATGTGTGTGTGTTTGTGTGTGTGTGTGTGTGTGTGTGTGTGAAAGAGAGAGAGAGAAGGGCAGAGAGAGAGAGAGAGGGAAAAAGCACCAATTAATAGTCTTCACTGTAGTGTTGTAGTGATAACAAGCAAGGGTAAAAATCTGGTCATCTTTTCTTTGGATGAAAATTGCTTAGTCTTTATCCTGGGAGGAGAATGCCTCATTTTTAACATTTTGGGAATAAGGTGGAGGAATGAGAATTGCAGATATTAAGTTAACTTACCTTTATAGCTAATATGCTGATGTTTAAAAAAATTCCAGGCCTCTCTGGTCTAATTTTCTTGGAGAATGGAACTTTGGTCTCCTTGGAGTCAAGGCAGTGGAGATAGTCAGCTGGCTGTGTGGGGAAGAGCCAGGAGTTTGGGCACAACACTTCTGCGTTGCAACTTCCAGAATGCCTCCTGTTTTCAGCTTGTGTTCATACCCCCCCACTTTCTGCCTTTGATTGCCTCTAGAACCTGAAGTCTTGAGCTAGTATGGGGTGCTGTGGGTGAGGTATGGGGAGGGAGGGTTAGCTTATTTTTCGTAGCTATTTCCATTTTGTGGGAAAGTGATGGTATATTCCTCTGCCCTGTTGTGTGTAAGTTATCAATCCTCTATTCATTTTATCTTTCTAAAGTTTGTGGAAATTTTAATTCACCATTTCTCTTTTTTTATTCTCCTTTCTCTTGGGGAATTAAAAAGTTTTCTTTACTATTGTTGTAGTGGGATTTTCAGAAGGAGAAAGAGTAACTGGTAAATTGGTCATATTTAAATGGAAATTTTACATGTTCATGTTTTGTATTTTAAAAAATTTAACACATACATGACTGGCTTAAGTTCATTGAGCACTATTGGGAGCAAAAATGTATAGCTTTTGCCTTACCAAATAAATCCTATCTTTTTTTCCAAATGCTACAATACGTATGTTTGATTTTTTTCCTCTAGAAATGGGCCATAATTTTTTCTCCACAACCTAATATTAAAGTATGGGTAAAATAAAAATAAAGAATTACATGCAAATATAATAAAGATAACAAAATTGAACTATTGTTTAGAGAGTAAGGCCACCCAGTAATAGCTTGAGAAATTTGTCCTGCTCTGGAGTACGAAGACAGTTTAGAGGTGACACTGTTTAAGATACAAAAGTTATATATTCAAACATTAAGGACTAGTGACAGATAAAATAATTTCAAAAAATGAGGTCGCACATTGTGCTTCTCACCAACTGCCTTCCATTGCTTCCACTGTGTCTACCTGTTCTAGCAACCCCACCAGCCTGAGTTCTTCCCATCCATTCGTTAGCACCTAATCCAGACTGCTCCATCCCTGGAAACCTGTCCTGGGCAGCGCCCATTGCTCCTTGTAGACTTTGCTCTTGTTTTCTTCCCCACACCCTGTGGTTCTCCAAACCAGATGTTCTTCTGAAACTGATGCTGAGCATTAATAAAATCTCACTGGTTTTTAGAAAAGTTAGAACAATAAGACAGGTATATGTGTACGTGTGTATACTGAGTATACGCATGGTGTGAAGATCCCCCAGTTCTTCTTTCTTGGTAAGGAGAAACTACTACTTTTATTCTTAAGTATTGGTGAAGTTTCTTTGATAAAAACAATCATGATAATAAGTAGTAGTCAAACAAATGTTCACTTGGAAAAATAGCAGGTTGTATATGCCAAAAGCTGAGCTCTGCCTTAGGGGACTAGAGTGTCACAGGGGAACAGACATCCCAATGAATCAGCTATGGCCTTGGTCACAACCTTCCCCTTAGTTTTTGCCTTTTTGGGGGTAGGGTTACCAGGATTGAACTCGGGGGCACTTGACCACTGAGTTACATCCCCAGCCCTATTTTGTATTTTATTTAGAGACAGGGTCTCACTTTTGCTGAGGTTGGCTTTGAACTCTTGATCCTCCTGCCTCAACCTCCTGAGCCCCTGGGATTACAGGCATGTGACACCAAGCCTGGCTAGTTTTTGACTTTCTTAAAGAAAATATCTTCATCATGAATTTCCATTTTTGTAGCCAGTGTGTAGGGTCCTCAGAGGAGAGTATATCACTGGTAACTAATGGATGCACTGTCATATTCCCTGGCTGCTGGGACAGGTTTAGAGGCTTGCCTTTAGGGGATTGCCACTCTTACTGCCGGACATGGGTTTTGATATTAATGTCAGTATTTCAAGTTTTGCCAAGTCCTTCCCTGTCCTCCCATCCCAATTGCAGCCTTCAAGGGATGGCAAGTCCAAGCTTGGCTGCCCCACAGGATGATGTAATGATGTCTCCTAGCACTCCCTCTTCCTTCTGACTGAACTGAGCTCCTTAAAGGACCAGCTTATTTCAGCATCACATCCTAATTCTCTTCTGGCAACACAGTAGGCACTCAGTTAATGTGTGCACCATGAGTGGTAAAGAGTCATGTCTGAAAATTTCATGGTACATGTAATTTCCATGTGCCTCCAAGCCTTAGTCATTTATTGGAAACAAAGTGGTGAACACTGAACATCTTATAAATCACAAATCTTAAGGAATTCATGAATGGACTCACTGAACTTGTGAACCTCTTAAAAGTGCTTGCACAATCCTGCGTCTGTTTGGTGCATGTGTATTTTTTGGGAAAATGTTTTCATAACTATACTTTTAAAAGCTTAAGAACTATCCAACAAAATGAGGTCTGAACTATGAACACCTGAATATATTCTTAGATGGACTCATCAGATCAACATGAGGGATTATTATTCTTGTCTTCAGAACTCTTCTGCTTTGGAATACTTCACCTTCTGGCTTCACCACATTTTTTTTTATTGTTGTTTCATATTTTCCTGCAATCCCATAGCTTTGGCCTAGTATTTTGTCACTGGAAACTAAGCCTGGAATCTTAGAGTTGGAATTAATGAGCTTGGTGCATGAACCTGAAGCTCCAGGTGATCCAAAGAGATTTTTAGGTTGATAACTAACTGGATTGGGTAGAGCGTTTTGTTTCATAAACATGATCATAATTTGTTCCTATTTACTTTTAAATTAGAAATAATTATTCAGTAGTTTTTTTCTTCCTTTAAAAATGTCTCTTGAAAACATTGCTTTAATGAAAAGTAAAACTTAAAGGCAGCTGTGGTGTTGGTATGTAATGATTGAACTGTAATTAAGAGTCGCAATTATTCCCAATTAGGCATTTGAAATGCCAAAGTAGGAACCCCAGTCAACACAAATCGGGTAAGGCAGGGTCAGGCCTGAGACAAGGACAGGCTGTGGGGTGGGCAGGGTTGACTTAGGGCCCTCTGGGTGTCTTGTAGAGGAGGTTTGGTCACAGGATGGATATCTAGGGATTGATTCCTTATGTGTGGTAGGATTTCAGGTTTGGGGAGGAAGGAAAGCCCTGTACAAGGGAAGATGTTTTTGAATGATGTTTCCCTGGAGACTTCTGAGTCTTATCTATTTGAGAGCAGACAGACATGCTGTAGAACTTCCTCCCATTATGGAAATGTGACTTAATTGAGTGCATATTGGAGGCCAGTACAGCCTTCTCTTTTGGCACACTGGGGCCCCCTGACCTGGCATAATTTCCAGGCTGCGGTCTTCCCCACTCCCATAATTTTTGCTGCCTCGCCCATCCCTGTCTATCCCATAACTCCACTAGAAACCTTGAGTATCTTCACCTTACTTTCATGGTTGACATGACCAGGGTTGCATGCTCCCATGGTCCTACTATTCACTCATAAATGAACCCAACCTGAGACTCGATGCCATGGATCCTAACACGGATAGCAGGCAGTGTCATTTGACTTCTTGGGATGGTCCTCCTAATGGTATTATATCCCACTGAGCCCTATGCTGCAACTGGGTGATACTGGACCAGGGTGAGAGTAGGAGGCACGCCTGAGAAATTACATACATGGCATACCTCCTGGCTGAAAGTATAGCACATGTGGTAGGTCCATAGTGGGATGAGACTGGAAAGGTTCCATTTACCACCTCACAGTAATAGACTTTGACATTTGGGTTTGACCTACCATTATGGGCTAGTATGAGCCCACTGGAGGATACTGAGTGAAGAAAAGACGTGGCCAGAATTGGGCTTTGGAAGATGTGCCAAGCGTGTGTGTGTGTGTGGTGTGTGTGTGTGTGTGTGTGTGTGTGTGTTTGGGTGTTGATAGGTGGGGGAAGCCTGGGAGCAGGAAGATTTATTGGAGAAAACTTCTGCAATACAGGGGAGTGGTGATGACCTGGGAGCAGGATGGCCATGGGCCAATGGAATGGCAGGACCAATGGGTGGTAAGTGGGGAACAATAATTCCAGGTGCCTGGCAGAATAACTTGGGGTAGTGTGGAGGAGAGGGTCAGGTCAGCAATGTTGGAGTTGTGATATTTTGAATTTAGATAATTTGAAGCATTGAGAGAGGAAGGTGAGACTGGAAATGACCTGTGGGAGAGAATGAGTTTGTGATGGGTCATGTCCTTTGAGACAGTGTCATCTGGAAGTGCCCATCTAGCATTAGGAGTATGAAAGCTGGGTTGGGGCTTCCCTGGTGAGAGAGCAGAGTGATGGATGATACAAGAGCGCCAGGAACCAAGTCCCTGGGAGCTGCTTGTGTGAACTGAGGGCTAGAAATGAGCCCTGGAAAAAAACAATCCTACTTCCAGATGCCATAGTTTTCTTTGGATCTTCATCTGTAAGGACTAGGAGCAGCTGGGGGTTGGGTCTGGGAACTCATAGCAACTCTTGTTTGTTGAGGCTCTGAGAAGAAGCTACTATTCTGACGAGAAAGCTCTGACTCTGGAACTAGGCAGATCTAATCCCATACCCACCACTGCTAGCTGTACAACACTGGCTAATTTATTTAACCTTTTGATGTCAGTCTCTGTATCTGTAAAATGGGATGATAACAGGGCCTGTCTCATGGGTTCATGTAGCAAATATTTACCGATCTCCTTCTGTGCTAAGCATAGTGAGCTTACAGAGATAAGATGTGACACATCCTAGCTGCTCACCCCCTAGAGGACAGACAGACAAGATACAAACAAATGGAACAAAATGTGTACTAGAGACTGAACCAGAGAGGGTTATGAGCTCATGGGAGGGTCATCAAACCTAGACTCTGTGTGTACACAGGGGCTGGGAGAGCAAGTTTCCTGTTTCCTAGAGGTGATGATGCAGTTGAATAGTGAAGACTGAGAAGTAGGTCCAGGGTTTCTCAATCCTGTCTGTACATAAGAATCACCTGTGAGTCAGGGTCCTGCCTTGGCCAATAAAATCACACTCTCAGAGTGGGGGCAGGGATGGAATGATGGGCCCAGGCATTGATACATTTTAAGGTATCCCTTGTGATTCTAATATGTAACCAACATGGAAGACAACTGAATTAATCAAGGCAGGAGTAGGGGAGGGAAGATGAATCCCACCAGAAAGAGTGGCATGTGTGAAACCTCAGAAGGGTGAGAGAGAAAGATGGTACAGATGGATGGCAGAAGTCAATTTGGCATATTGTTTTACAAACTGCAGGTTGTGATTTGTTAATGAGTCATGAAACCAATTTAGTATGTCATGTCCACCTTTAAAAAACAAATAGAAGAAGATGGAATTGAAATCATCAGGGCATATGGTATACAGTAAGTGTCACTGTTTATGGAAACAGATGTGAGTACATGCACTGGGGCTCCTGCAAAATGAACCTTGTGCTGCAGGCACTGCACTAGGTGTGTGAGAGCTGCTGCCTGCTGCCTGAGTGCAGGGCTGGGAGGCAGTCGGGGGGCTGTGCAGACAGGGCTGCAGAAGGTGCTCAGATTCCATCCCTAGGGCCATTGGGGAACCTTTGAAGGTTTTAAACAGGAGCAATGAGGTGACTTGCACATTTCAGGGCCATCCCTCACTGCAGAGCTGGCAGCATGCATTAGGAGAGATGCCTCTGTGGTGGTGGTCTCCATGAGAACTAAGTTTGACAGATCGCAGCTTTTGGAAGGGGTCAAGGGCATATGTAAGGGACACACCAGGGCTTTTCTCTTACTTGTTCCTTCAGTGAGAGGTCCCTAGCCAAGGCTCAACAGTCCCCTCAGCCAGTCACAGGGTCCTAATACAGGACCTCAGCAACATTTTCCTCTCATCTTTCTATCCCCTTGATGTTTTCATCTGAGAGCTCAGCATCAATTCAATGATTCAAACACTGGAAGAGAAGCCTCCAGAATCTTTCTTTAAACTGAGGCACTGTTTGGATTTCCTGCTCCCTTAGATGCAAAAATAACAGATGTAACTAAAGCTTTGAGAGAATATCTCCTTCGAGCTGATATCAAATGTAAATGTTGAGCCCCATAGGGGAGGTTCACAAGTTCTGGGCTGGAAAACACTCCATTTTATCTCATCTGTGGGCTTTCTCTGATTGGCAGGGTTTGTGGGTGTTGATGGTGCTAGAGAATCAGGTTAGGGGCAGGAGCTGCAACACAAGAGCTGAGCCTTCCTCCAGTCCCTCCTGGATTAGGCATGGGGTAGAAAGATGACAGGCAGCCTGCCCTTAGGCATACACATGGATAATGAGTTCCCGCTTGGTGTGACCCCTCCCACTGCCCACTCCCTCTACTTCAACCACACTGGTCAGCTTGCTTTTTATGGCAAACTTCCTCCTGCCTTCGGGCTTTCATTCCTGATGAAATGGAATCGTCCTCCCCAGATCTTCACAAATGTCTCTGCTTCAAGGCCACCTTTCCTGCAGGTAGCCTTTCCTGACCATGGAGATAGCTTTTATTCTCACACTTTTAAAATTCTCTCACCTTGCTTTGCTTTGCTTGCATTGCACTGTTACTTACATGGGGTGATTTACTTCTTGGTTTTTGGTGGTCTCCTTTTCCTACCAGACAGTTGCTACAAGGTCCAGGACCATGTCCATCTGTGTCTACCTTGTTCACCGGTGCATCTCGCATGCAAGAACAGGATATGTGGCATTGTGGTGACTGCTAAACAGTGTTTCTTTAAGGAATTAAAGGTATGGAAGATGAAAGATGGAAGATTAATGGAAGATGCAGGCATCCCTGCTGGACTGACTCACTCATTGGTTATTCATTCAATCATGTGCCCAGTGTTCTTGTCCCTGGTAAAGAGGATTCAGACACCTTGGTTCATACCCTAGGGCTTTTGTGGGAGACAGCTACTTGTGGTGTGACACTGAATGACTTTGTACCTCAGCATCTTCCCCTGGGGATGAGACTTTCTTCTCAGAGGATATGCTACTTCCTTGGGGGCTTCTAGGTGGCTTGAATGGTTCATCTTGGGAGGCTGACAATTGGGGTCCAAATACCCACTAAGATCATTTTGGAAATTATTTCCAAATAACCACTGTGGTTACAGGACAAATCTGGGCCACTAGTCTCAGACCTGGGACTTGGTTGCACTCCATTCTCTGCTACTACAGCCTGTGTCACTGTGACTTCTCATGTGTTCTCCATGACTCTCTCCTCTGAAATGAGGCTGAGAATCTCCACTTTGTTTCTTTATTCCCTGCATCCTTTCTTCAGCTAGATTTGAGGCTGGTGGAGGTCTCAGGTCATACACTTAGAGTTAAAACATGCCTTCCTTTCTATTTCATCTCAGTTCCCATCCTTTGGGCTAGTAGAAGTTCAGGCCCAATTATTCCTAGGCTCTGCATTACCTCTTCTCCTCAGGGGAGTACCAGGCACCAGATTTCAGGCAGTGTCAAAGGGCTGGCAAGGCCCTGGTCTTTGGCCTCTCAATCCTCCTGGCCACATGGTCCTTTACTTCCCTGTGTCTGTGGTTTCTTTGCCATGCTTGGAGCCCCTGACCCTAGTGTCCAGGTTGCCTCAGATAGTCTAGTTGTCCCCACTGAGTACCCACTAAGTGTGTGATAGAGAAATAGGAGACCCTGTGCCTGCCCAGGGGTGCCGGCCTGTTTACCTACAAGTTACAAGGGTCCTCAGGTAAAAATGGTACGAAATCATTCAAGGTGCAAAGTTAGTATTAGAAAGACTGAGGACTCTAGCAACTGGCAGAAAAGTGGGGGGCAGAGGCGAAGGGTTGGACGGATGGTGGAGGCCTCCTGGAGGACATCGTGGTGAATCTGTGCCTGTAAGCAGGGCTGATGTGAGAGTTCACTTTGCGGAGAAATTAATCCCCATTCCCATATAAAACCCAGCCATCCAACCCACAGCCACTCTGAGTGAGGAGGATTTGCTGGAATAAAGAACCAACTTGAACTACTGAACTCAGAAGGACTTGAAAAAGTCTGCAGGGCTATTTCTGCATCAGTGCTTGGACCCCTGCTGCCAGCCAGGCCTGATGAAGTTGGGTTTGGGATGCAGCCCCCAGATGGCATTGCCTCTCTTTATGACAGTATGTGACTTTGAAGTGTAATATAACAAGTTCACCTGTCACAGGCCTGTGCGGTTCCTCAGCTGTCGCCCCCTGTTGCTTCTACTGCAAAGGGGCACATTAGAATCCAACCCCAGAGAAAATGGATTTGGAGTTCACTGAAGACGGCAGGTGCTTTTTATAGCCTTTAGTGGATTCTGAGTGGTGCACACAGCTGACAAAACACCTCGGAGGCAGTGGCTTCTCTGGACAGAGTGTTTTGAAAAGGATTCAATTCCATTTAGATGATGGCATTTTGAATATTTTCTTCACATTCTATATCCTATATCCTTTTTATTTTCTATAGGAAAAGCGTAAATGTGAATTAAAATTGCCTGGGAAAGTCTAGGCATAAATATTAAAACATTTGGCTGCTGGTTAAAGGGAATTTATGTCCTCATTTTCTCTCTGTTGCAGAAACATGTTTTTATTTTTGGTGGCGGTTGTTATCCCAGACGTCACAAGATGTCCTTCTGGGTGCTTTCTTACTCTTTCTTTAGTAATCTCTCTGTTCCTCTGCTCATCCCCACTCTGTGTCTTGGGAACAGTTGCCTATCATTTACAAAGCAGGGTCCAGCAGGTAAATACATGTTACATTGGCTGGGCAGGGGGAGTGAACTGGAGCAGGCATGCCTGTCAAGTAGTAGATGCTACTTGCTAGCAGGTGAGCCACAAGGATGCAGACCCAGGGTGGCCAGGCCTCCAGGGTTTCAAGGTGTTACAGTTTGGATCTGGAAAGTCCTCCAAAGGCTCATGTGTGAAGGCTTGATCTCTAGTGCAGCAATGTTGAGAAGTGGGACTTTTAGAAAGTGATTGGATCATGAGAACTCTGATATCATCAATGGTTTAATTCATTGCTGGGTTCATAATTGAATAGACTATTGGAAGGTGATGGAAACTGAAGGAGGTAGGGCCTCCTTGGAAAAAGTAGGTCACTGTAGGTGTGCACTACAGAGGTTTATCTTGTTCCTGGCCCCTTCCTTGTTCTCTCTCTGCTTCCCAGTTTCTGGGAGGTGAGCAGCTTTCTTCTACCAAGCCCTTCTGCCATTCTGCTCTGCCTCACCATGGATCTAAAATCAGTGGAACCAGCTGACCTTGGACTGAAACCTCTGAAACTTCTGAACATGAAGCTTTTCTTCTTTAAATTGTTATTCCTAAGTATTTTGTCACAGTGGTGGAAAGCTGACCAACACAAGAGAAGCTGGCATCCATATTTTAAGGTAAATTTTTTGATATTTTTAGAAGCAGGTAACTAAGAAAAAAACCCACTTTGGGGTGGAATAAAACACTTACTAGATTCAGATGGCAGACTTTGCTGTAGATCCTCTGGCTCTTCTGCTCCTGATAAGCCCAAGTTCCTGTCCTGCATTGCCAGACCTCCTTTGCCAGCAGCCACCTTTTAGGGCTTATTTTAGTTTGAAGGCTTGACCTTGTCCTGTGAAGGAAAGAGCCTGGACTGGAGAGGCATAGGGGCTGTGCTGTTATTCATGCTGTGCTCTTCTGGGACTGGGTGATATTCAACAACCACAGGAATGCTACAGGATTCAGTTTCTCTATTCTTTTAAGTAAGGAACATTATATCTGACTTACCTACTAGGTTTCTTGTGAGACAAAAGGAGAACATCAACAACCATGATTGGAAAAGTATAGATGCTAATACTCTTCTTATTTTATGTGTTGTGAAGGAATCCTGAATCTGTCCAGGTTCCGGGTTCATGAGGTCCACAATCTGCCAGTGTGAGTCCCCAAGCCCATCATGGCACAGACCACTGCAGGCGGGGAAGGGAGGGCCTCAGGGGGAAGTCTGGTGACTCTGAGTCCCCACATCTCCCCTGCTCTCATGGCTCAGAGTACTCTTGAGAAATTGAGTATTCATTGATTCGTTTAAATAGAATATTTAAACACAGAAACAGTCTCCTGTATAGTGTTTCCAAACTGCTGCTCCAAGGCACACCACGCTTTAGGATATGGAAAGGATGAGAAAAAGATTTCATACTTAGCTAAGCTGGAAAATGGTACATTGAACAATTTATCTTCTGCAGCACTGAGTTTTTATTTGATATATTTACATGTATTGTGAGGTGGGAGTATGCAGAATTTCTCAAACCTTTATTTATTAATTCATGAATGTTTCCTTAAGAGCTAGTGCTAGCTTAGGTCAGCTGATGCATTTCTTCTGCCCACAGATCTTTGATGTGTGTGGTTTGCAGGCTGGCAATGGGATGATGGCAAGCCAAAGGAGACCTTACCCTCAGGACCTTGCCAGTCTAATGACATGGATGGGAACCAGCACCATCAAATATGTAGACACCTGGTGTAAAATCACTATGGAAAAAGCTTGTGCAGGAGAGAAGCGAGGTGCCCTGGGGCTTGGCCCCTCTGTGTGTATGTGTGTGTGTGTGTGTGTGTGTGTGTGTGTGTGTATAAGTGGTTGAGGGGGGCTTTGAAGGATAAGAAGGCATGAACCAAATCTCAGAGCTGTTAGCCAGGGGTGTGGATGCTTCCCAAAAGTAGGGAGAAGTCAGTGTGGCCAAAGAATAGGTGGTAAGGGCTGGGGATGTGTGTGGGAGGCTGGAGAGGTGGCAGGGCTGGGCCACAGGAAGGATTTTGACCTTGGTCCTTAAGGGTGGTTTGTGGGAGAGCTGATGGAGATTATGGGGGACACTAAAGCCTCCCTAAATCATGATGTGGTATGGCCACTGCCTGATATCATTGAAATGCTGGGCAGGTGGGAATATCTGCACAGGAATGCCCCACTGCTGCCCTTGTTGCAGGAGGCCTGATGGGCCAACCCTAGCTGCCTGAGAAGTACTGAATTTCTTGCCACTGTGCCTGGCTGCTTGACCTGTGGGTGCAGGTAGCCTTCCATGCAGATGTAATGCCTGTGTGACCGCAGCAGGGGGGAAGGCCTGGGTAAGGGAACTTGATAAATTTCCCTTTCTCTAGCTCTGCTGGAGAGGCTTCCCTAGAATGTGTTGGGTGTGGGATGTGGGGCGGGGAGGGATCCTGAGCAGTTTTGGTCACAATCATCTGACACAATTACATTTTGTCTTCTGAGCAACCAGGTTCCATACTCACCAAACCAAGTTGATTTTCAATTACTGCTTCTATGAGGGGACTGTGATACATGGGGCATCAGAAGTTATAGAAAGCACCCTTACTGCTAAAGAAGCCTTCGCATGGATGCCCTGAGCCCTGCACCTGTGACTTGATATAACTGCAGTGACAAGGGCAACTTTTTTTCATTTAATGAGAAAGATGGAGGGCTAGTGGGGATATATATGCCGCAGTGACCTTTCACGGCAGGCAGTGATGTGCCAGTGTTGAAACGATTATCTCAAGTGCCCTTGGGTACCAACTTCCTGTTGGTAACATGTACCGCTAATTACTTTGAAGAATGTTGGTGCCTGCAATTAACTGGCCCACAGAAAGGCTGAGCCTGGCTGAGTACCAGGAGTGAAGTTGTCAATCTCCTGCGCCAAACTCACCAGGCAGCTCCACCTTCTTGCTTCCCACTTCCAGGCCTGCAGATGCTGTTCCTCTCTCCTCCAGTCACTATGCTTTACTGCACTCTCTTAACCTTTTCAGCGAACCAAACATTTGATTGGCTGACCATTCACCCCTCTGTTTATAGTCTCCTAGACCTGCAGGGGAGGAATCAGCGGCCAGTTAATCAAAATACTCTGTGTGGAAAAGGTCAGCATGGTGGGGCCTCTACAATATATTTTCCCAGAATGAGAGATATTAACATTCTTCCTTGGCATTCCTTTTGGTGTTGCCCAAGTGCAGCCATGTAGTCAGGAAATTGATCAATGTTGTGGATTCTTGATGGCCATGATTTTAATTAAATAGAGTGATGGTGCCAGGTCTGGTCGCATTGTCCCTTCTTCCTATTGGGCCAGGGTTTCTGGGAAAGGTGGGCAGTGACATTGGGAGATGAATGCTCAGTGGTTTCTCTGCCATGAGCTCCCAGGCCCTGTTCTGCACACTCTATTCTTTCAGAGCAATTTATTATGAACATAAGTGCTTATGACAGTATTAATTAACCTTCCTCCAGGGTCACTGTGTGCCTGGCCCTGTGCCACACATTTTACACGCATCATCTGTTGGATCCCCGTAACACCCTTACCAGTTCATTCTGCCCTTTATCAGATGGGAAGCTGAAGTCCAGAGAGGTTAATTAACATAACCAGTCCAACCACCAAGAAAGAGGGGAGCCAGGATTTGAATTCAGAGGATTTACCTCCAGAGCCACATTGTCAGTGTCCCCTTTCCTCCAGATCCTGAGTTCTGTGGGGACAGAGGTGGTGTCTGTGTTGCTCACCTCTATGCCACAGCTCCTAAGAGAAGCCAAGCCCACAGAGGAGGAGGCTTTTGAAGTGTTTGCTAAGTGAGTAAATAAACTTAAAATTCAAATCTGGTGGGGTGTGAGAACAAGGAAACCCTCTGGGGTTAGGTTCACCTCCTTGTGCCCCATTTTTGTCTTTTGTAGACAGTCTAGAGGGGCAGCAGGTGTGAGGGGCCAGGTGGAGTGAGACTGGGTGATGGTGCAAGCTGTTTTGATTGTCAGGGTCTCATTTTGGAGGCATGAAGAGATGATTAAACCCTGTGGACCCTTTGGCATCCTTTCTTATTTTCCGAAATCTTTAGCTTGGAACCCATTTCATAATAGTTCATATTAGTTAGCTAACCAAAAGTGGAAGAGAATCTAGACACCATCCTTTACCTTTCAGTTATCTTGGGAGAATCCTGTTCTCCAACAGGGTTTGGTTGGGATGTGTCTGCACTTATGTGTTCATGAGCATCTCCATTACTGAACTTAGCACACTGAATTTTCTGCAGTGAATGCTACTCATTTTAGCCACAAAATGCTGTTTCATTTGGAAATTTGTGAATTACATAAACAAAACAGAAAGGCATGATGGAGAAAATAAAAATTTTGTGAAAACCCACCACCTGGAACTAGCTTGTAGATAATTGGGTGAATATCCTTCTAGTATTTGTGCATGTGAAAAATGTAATTTTTCAGAGAGTAAAATTCTGCAAGTGTTGTTTTTCAATCTATTTTCCCACCTCCACTTAATATACTGGGGAGATCTTTCCATGTCAATGAACATGGTGCTCCATTGTTCTTCTTAATGGCTATGTAGGACTCTTCTGTATGGCTTTTCATGATTAATTTAACCTGTCCCTTATAATTCACACTTAACCACATTCATGTGGCACTATAATTATCCATTTAATCACCTGTCTCTCCTTTCAGGCTGTGTACTCATTGAAAATAGGGACATATCTAAATTTCACAGGCATTCAATAGGTATCCAATAAATGTTTGGATGGGTGGATGGATGTGTGAGTGAGGAGAGAAAGAGGCTTTGTTTTCTTGTTTCTGTGCTTTGTTTCTGGTTAAACCTAAGCTTTGAATGACAGTCCATTAACCTGGGGCTGGTGAGTGCATTTTAGTGATGATGTGTCTGGATGGTCACTGTGCTCTTAGTGCCATAGGTTTAAATCTTGTAGCCACAACAAGTATTTTTTTTTTATTTACTTATTGATTCACTGAACACAAATGGAGTACAGCTATTGTTTCACTGGTTGTACACAAAGTAGAGTCACACCATCTGTGCGTTCATGCATGTACACAGGGCAATGGTATCTGTCACACACTCTGTTATTATTTTTACCCCCCACCCCGCCCCCACCCCTCCCTTCCCTCTATGCTATCTATCCTTCCTCCATTCTTGCCACCCTTCCCCCCCACATTATGCATCATCATTCATTTATCAGAGAGACCATTCGGCCTTTGGATTTTTGGGATTGGCTGATCTCACTTAGCATAACAGTCTCCAACATCATCCATTTACCTACAAATGCCATAATTTTATTCTTCTTTATGGCTGAGTAATATTCCATTGTGTATATATACCACAGTTTCTTTAGCCATTCATCTACTGAAGGGCATCTAGGTTGATTCCATAATCTAGCTATTGTGAATTGAGCATCTATGAACATTGATGTGGCTGCATCACTGTAGTAATCTGATTTTAAGTCCTTTGGGTATAGGCCAAGGAGTGGGATAGCGGGGTCAAATGTTGGATCCATTCCAAGTTTTCTAAGGAATCTCCACACTGCTTTCCAGAGTGGCTACACCAACTTGCACTCCCACCAGCAATGTATGAGTGTACCCTTTTCCCCACATCCTCGCCAACACCTGTTGTTGCCTGTGTTCTTAATAAAAGACATTCTAATTAGGGTAAGATGAAATCTTAAGGTGGTTTTGATTTGCATTTCTCTTATAACGAGGGATGTTGAACATTTTTTCATAAATCTGTTGATTGCTTGTAGATCTTCCTCTGTAAAGACAACAAGTATTTTTGACACCAGTCAAATTATACCCTGTTCTTCTTAAAGGAAATTCTTGGTTTCTTGACCTTGTGGGTATCTTTCCATGCAATTGCTGCCTTGTTCCATTCATCTCTTTAAAGCCCCATCAGCTGCCCAGAGAAGATACCTTCTCATAGTTAGAGAAGAAGGAACTGGCTTTTTGTGGGCAGTTGAGGGGCAGTGTTGGGGGCTATGGTTACTCCTCTCTTTTTCCCTTCTTTTAGAATTCTGGGTGGGATGCTTTAGCCCAATTCCAGCAGAAAAGAATGTGCTGCAAATAAAGATGGGGGGAGGACACCAAACCTCCAAGATTATGAGAATAAAATTGAAACCCCAGATGTCTACTTCTGAGGAGAGTAGAAGATATGGCCAAGTGGGCTACACTGATGTGGGGAGTACATGGATTGCTTTCAGTGCATCCTTAGCTATTGTCAGGTTCTCATAGGCTTTTGGACCTCAAATAGGTTCAGAAACTCCATTTTTGGAGGAAAAGTAATTTAAGTACCTGAGACTCATTCTCCTTATTTGTACAGTGGAACAATAGCCACTGTCCCACAGAACTGGGTGAGGAGTGATAAAATAAGTTTTTTCAAGTGTCTGACTCAGGGGTATAGCAAATGGCCACTGTTGGACATTCTCACAGGTAATGTGGCCATGCTTTCTCTGCTGCATGGTTGCTGTGTCCTGAATGTTTGTGTTCTCCTCAATCCATATGTTGTAACCTAATCCCCAATGTGCGGTACTAAGGTGTGGGACCTTGTTGGAGGTGATTAAGTCATGAAGGTGGAGGCCTTATGAATGGGGCCTTTATTAAAGAGACCTGAGGGAGCTTGCCTACCTTTTTTGCCATGTGAGGATGCAGAAGGCATCAGTTATAAGGAGCAAGGCCTCATCAGACTCCAAATCTGCTGGTTCCTTGATATTAAACTTTCTAGTTTCCAGAACTGGGAGCAATAAATTCCTATTGTTAATAAATTACCCCGTCCAAGATTATTTTGTTATAGTAGCAGCCTGATTGGACTAAGCTGCCTTGCTCTGACACAGTGCTGGTCTCATGGACCAGCAGACAAAATCTGGATGCTTTCTAGATAGGGACTGTATTATTGTCTAGGTGTCAGGCTGGCAGTGCTGAGGACAACAGAGAAGCAAGCCAAGGAGGAAAGGCCCATTAGAACTTGGTGGCTAGAAGTGCAGCTGACAGACAGGATTAAGAGGCAAGGGCATGGTGTGGGGACTGGGTTTACAGCAGACTGGGTTTACAAAACAGATTTTGGTTTACCCATGTTGAGTCTGAGGAGAGATGGGACATAGAAGTAGAAATCTCCACCAGAAAATGTAGGCCTTAAGAGACATAATTACTTTGGACCCTGTAGTTCTCTCTTTCATGAAATTGGTGGGGATTTTTAGATTTTGGCTGAAAGAGAGGGACTGACTTCCGGGAGCACCTGGAACAGAGAGGGAACAGGCAAGCCTGCTAGGGTTATCCTAGTGTCAGTTCCTGGCCCAGTCCCTAAATGTGATATTAAGAAGGCTTAGGAATACAAGCTGAAGTTGTTGTTTTCTAAAGGACCAATGAGTTATAGAGGTGATAGAGGATTCTCTTTGCCTATGTGACAGGTGGCACAGGATCAGAGGGTTTCCTCCCATTTGGGTGTAGAAGGCAGGGTGGCTCTGCAAGCATTGGGGGTGCTGGGAGAAAGAGAAAGCACTTTGGATGTGGGTGTTGGCATGTGTGAGTATGTTCATGGTACACACTGTTGGGAACAACAGGGATGAGACTTGCTGCAGCTTGCCAGGAGGACATTGATGGGGCAGAGGAAGGATAAGCAGACCTTGCACAGTGACTGCAGATGATTGTATGCCTATGGACCTATTGGGGATGCTCCTTGGGGATCATTAGGAGGTAGAGGACCTCCAGGGACTGAGGACTTTTGTATGTGGGTAAGAAAAGAGGAAGGACCCTGAGTTTTTAAGGTCAGTGAGTCTTCATTTCCATCTACAGGCTAGAGAGGTCAGGGGGTTTTTGAATAAAGAAAGCAGTGGCCATCAGTTTCTTTCTTTTTCTTTTTTTTTTTTTTTTTTGGTACCAGGGATTGAACACAGGGGTGCCTAACCATGGAGTCACATCCCCAATCCTTTTTTTATATTTTATTTAGAGACAGGGTCACTAAGTTGCTAAGGGCCTTGCTAAGTTGCTGAGTCTGGCTTTTTTTGTTTGTTTGTTTTTGCAGTGCTGGGGATTGAACCCAGGGCCTCCTGCTTGTGAGACAGGCACTTTACCAACTGAATTGTATCCCTAGCCCCTGATTCTGGCTTTGAACTTGCGATCCTCCTACCTCCACCTCCTGAGCTGCTGGGGTTACAGGCCTGTGCCACCCTGCCCGGCTAGTAGTGGCCATCAGAATATTGAATTCACAGTAACTCAGTTGAAGAGTCTGGGAACCCAAATGATAGCTTTATCCTTTTCCTGGCTTTCACTATCCATCAGCCTTCTGGGAATTGTTCTCTTGACGGCAGGAATCTACACCTCAGAGCTGTGTCCTCAGAAAAGTCAGCGAATCATTCTTGTTTCACTTCCAGTTTTTCACCAATGTGGACCCATCCCTGGGACTTCATCACCTCACAGTTTTCCTCTGGTGTGTGTGCTCCCCTGGAATGTGATGTGGGTGGAAATGTATAGGAGCCCTCTGTTGAGAAGCGGGTCATACATTGCCGCGTTCCTCCATGTGAGGTTTGAAGTCCGAAAGGCTCTGATTCTGTTTATATTGTCACCAACTCCTAACAACTCAGTGGCTGAACTTACAGCCTGGGGCTCGATTTCTGGGTGTCCTCTATCATTCCCTTGAAGTAACACCTTTTGCTGCTCCCAACTCAGGGGGGTAGTCTTCACACCCCACCTCTCCAGGAAGAAATAAGGTGGAGAGACAGAGCCTGGTCCTTGGTGGGCAGATTTCTCAGATTTTAGGCCAGAGGAAAGTATTTGGTTTCCATGTCTCCCACCTGTTTTTGGCAACACCACACTTGGTGCTGGGGTCTGCTGGAACCCTCACACCTGTCTCCCAATGCTCCAGGCAGTGCATCCTATTCAGTACTCCCTTCAGATGATGCCCTTTTCTACCCTCCTTCCATCATCACTCGTCCCTGTGCTTTGCTGGGTGACAATCAGAGCTTACACAAATGTCTCCTCCTGTGACAACTATTGGAGTGTCTCCATCTTTCCTAGATCTCTTCACGTTGTTGAGCATCTTCTGTTGGGGCAACAGTTTCCATATGTGCATTGGCCTGATATCATCAAGGAATTTATTCCTTTCAGGGACAGAACTTTTTACTTCAATGGAAGTATTTAAAAATCATATTTAAAATTCCTTACCTTTATAATCAGAGTGTTTTATTAATCCTATTGGAAGATATATGTATTTCCCTCCATTCAAAAATCTGTGTCATGCTGAGCTGGACTTTTCTAGCTCTGTGCCTGCATTTTTTTCACCCTCCTTTTCACAAGCAGGCATCTGGCTGTCACTTCTCACGTCTTTCCTTCTACTCTTTACTTTTTAGCTCTTAAAACTGTTAAAATTTTCCTGATTGTAATCACCATATTTACATTAGGAAGTTAGAAAAATACAAATATGAAGAAAGCATTTTTTTCTCATCCAGTTTTCCCGTCCTCTTTCCTTGTATGTATGAAAATTCAATCACACTGAAGGTACGGGTGCTATGGTTTGAATGTGGTTTGTCTCCTCCAAAACTCACGTTAAATTTGATTCCAAGTATGACAGGTAGTGAGAGGTGGAGGGGCCCTTTAGAGGTGGTTAGGTAGATGAAGGGTAAGTGCCCTTCTTGTGGGAGTGGGTTGTTGTTAAAGCAAGGCCACCCCTAAAATTCTGTCTCTGATGCATGTGCCTGCTTGCTCTTCTTTTATGCAGCACCCCAAGTCTTCACCAGAAACTGAGCAAATGCTGATTCCATGTTCTTGGACTTCCCAGCCTCCACAATTATGAGCTAAATAAGCTTCTTTCCTTTATGAATTACCCAGTCATAGATACTGTTACAGCAATAGAAAATAGACTAAGAATGTGTGCATATAAAATGTATTATTGAGCTTTTTTGCAAAGTGATAGAGTTACATTGTAAGACGTAAAATTTTAATTTGTTACGATTTAACATTTAGGTGACTTGCATTTTTTAAACTAATTAATTTTATGATGAGCATTTTGGGGTGCCTTTACTCTCTTCTACTTTTTCTAAAGGATAAATTATCAGATATGAAACTCATAGATTAGACTTTAGAGTTTGGCTCTACTTTTTAAGCTCTTGATACATATGGTCCAGCTTCTTACACTGACCACACACCTTTTTGGTGATGGAGACATTGGAGCTCTCGCTCGTTGCTTATGAGAATGTAAAATGGTACAACCTACTTAGAAAACAGCTTGTTATTTTCCTAAGAAACAAAACACACACCTACTATGTGACCCAGGCATTCACTCCTAGGCATTTCCCTAAGAAAAGAAGAAATTCAGGTCTACACAGAAACTTTTACATGAAAGCTAATAGCAGTTTTATTTGTAACAGACAAAAATTGCAAATAACCCAAAACCCATCAGTTGGCCAATAGAAAATTCTAGTATATCTGCACAATGGAACACTACTCAGAAAAGAGAAACCAATTATTTTTACATGGAACAACCTAGATTAATTTCAATATCATTTTGCTGAGTGAAAAAAGCCAGACCAAGAAAAGAACATACTGGACATTTCTGCTTACTTAAAACTCTAAAAATATGCAAACTAATCTGTAATGACAGAAGGCATGTCAATGGTTGCCTCATGATGAGGATGAATGAGAAAAAGTGGTGGAGAGGATTTACAAAGGATTATAAGGAAACTTTTAGGGGCAATAGACATGTTTGCTATCATGATTGTGGTGATGGCTTCACAGGTGTACATAGATGTAAAAATTTATTAAATACTACACTTAAAATATGGACAGCATCAGTTACCATACTAACTAACTGTGTGTAAATACTTTTCTCACCAAATTCTGGACGTTTTCAGGCATTGTACTTTTCTTTTTTTAATTTTTATTTTTACAGACTGCATTTTGACTCATTGTACACAAATGAATACAACTTTTCATTTCTATGGTTGTACACAATGTAGATTCACACCATTCATATAATCTTACATATGCATAGGGAAATACTGTCTGTCTCAGTCTACTATCTTTCCTTCCCCCACCCCCTCTTGCCCCATTTTCCTCTACACCATCCAAAGTTCCTCCATTCTTCTCCTCCCCCCACACCCCGCCCGCCCTGTTATGTATCATCATCCACTTATCAGAGAAAACATTCAGCCTTTGGTTTTTTGGACATGGCTTATTTCACTTAGCATGATATTCTCCAACTCTATATCCATTTACCTGCAAATGTTAGGCACTGTACTTTTTAATCAGACTGAATAGGTAAAAAAGTGATATCTGATTGTGTTATTTTGTACAGGTTTCTTTTCTGGTAAGTTTAAATCTTAAAAAATGTTTCATAGGCATTTGTACTTCTGTGCATTTTTTTCATGTCCTTTATTGATTTGGTGCTCTCTGATCTGTCTTATATATTTACATGTATTCTTTATGTAATAAGACTATTAACTGTTTTGCTAATGTTTATTTCATATATTTTTCCTAGTTTATGATTTTAATTTCTATAGAGAGATTTTGATATACAGAAGCTCTAAAGTATTATAAGTTCAAATCAGATGAGTGCTTTCCTTGATGTTATCCCATTTCCTAATTTGTAATGTTTAGTTCTGGAAAAATGAGCATCAGGTATCATAAAATTCCTTACAAAACAAGAATGAATGAGGCCTCAGTGTGGACCTGCAAGATTTTTCTGCAAATCTGAGTTTGGTAGAAACTATTTCAGTCCTTTCAAGGTCATTGCTTTCTAAGTTTATTGTGTTAAAGAGCTCTGCTTAATGTAAAAATGTTGTGGACCCCCACATGATAATGATTTTACTTTTAGAGTCTATTGATGGAAAATAAATAATGACTAAAAACTCCTACAAATTTAACTAATTTAAAAAGAATTTGCATTGTATTAATTACCACAGCATCTTCTATATGTTTTAAGAAAATGTGTACCTGTTGTGTGATGCCTGTGTTCTGTCCCTAGGCAAAGTCTGGTGTGAGGCAGATGCTTGACCCTTATAACAATCTTGAGGCCGTCTAGGTCCGGGAACTCCCTTTGGGAACCACATCTTCCGAGACAGAGCAGAGACACAGATATTTTACCTATACTGAAACTGCCCCTTCCTTTAAACTGCTTTCCACTGAGAATGGTGGGGACACAGGCTTGGGGCTTCTGAGAAGCAGGAGTACTAGCAGGCTTTTAAAAGCTTTTGTCTATATTTTACCTTTTTTAATTTTTAAGAAGCCTCTCCTTTAAATGTCTTGAGAGTAGGTAAAAAAGATATTAACTGTATTCTTCTCAAACATTTTCTTTCCAAATGGAAGTGTCTTTACCCAGCCAGCATAATAAGCATGCAACTTTTCCTGGTCCCTTTGTTATTTCCTCCAGGGGACTCTAGAGCATGCCTGGTTAGAGGAGATAACGGATGTGAGCCACCTAGCACAGGGCCTGGCCTGTAGTTCATGCTCAATAAATCTTTGCTCTTCTCCCCTTCCCTCCTTTATTTGATAGCAGGTTCCAAAGTCACTTACAGATGTAGCATTGATCTCACAGCAAATAGATTTTGGCTTAGCAATGAGTCCACTCAAAAGAAGGGAGAGAATTATTTAAATTATTGAAACACTTAATCCATAAGCTCACATAAATGTTGTTTAGAACTAATAGCTTTATGCACTGTGGTTCCCATGTTCCATCTGAGGGGTAGTTGATGTCTCTCGCTGTCACATACCAGGCTAAATATCTCTTGCTGTCACATACTTTAAAAA
This sequence comes from Glaucomys volans, assembly GCA_020662805.1. Lineage (NCBI taxonomy): Eukaryota > Metazoa > Chordata > Mammalia > Rodentia > Sciuridae > Glaucomys > Glaucomys volans. The sequence continues at coordinate 209,869 of JAJEJO010001416.1, forward strand.
TGCAGGCTTTTGAAATTTTCTTTTGTGTTAAACTTGCATTGGAGCATTGGATTCCTCGGTTCGTTTAAAAGAAAAGCCCTTTATCAAAATGTTAAGCTTGGTTAATTTGCATAAAATATTTCCTCTGCAATTTACTCTCTATTACTTTTGAAACGCAAATTGCCTCTGCTGCAGTGTGGGGCGGTTGGGATGGCACGCCAGCTATTAGGGCTTTCGATTCTAGAGATGAACAGGTCTCAGATTTAAAGCTCAAGCAAATAAATTGGAATCTTGCCTTGCCTGACTCCCTTGGGTGATCTGAGCTGATCAGAGGAAGAAAAGGAAGAAAAGGAAGCAGGGGTTGCAAAAAGAGGGTTCAAAGGCTGAGGTGGAGCATACAGAAATGTGTGGTTGGAAGCTCAGGGAGTGAAGGAAGCGGAAGAGGGTCTTGGAGTGTGCCCAGAAAGCAGCTCAGTGACAGCAAATCTAACGGGTAAGTTCAGCCAGATTCTTCTGCTAAAATGCAGCTCCTATATCACTATTTCTGTGCTCCATGGCTCAGAATCACTTCTGCACTCAAACAGGGAGTCAGAGTAGCTGGTGGACATCAATGCTGAAGGGAAGAGACAAGCTTCATCACACCAAGCAGGCCCTTGGGAAGCCAGATCTTGAGTGACATTCCTCAGGCTTAGTGACAGGGACCACAATAGTGTGGCCTTTGCCCATCTCAGACTCCAGTCTGCACTCTATGCTGTGCAGGGTCACAGGGGGCTTCTCCACTTAATAACATCTCCCTTCTTTAAGGCAAAGCTGCTCAGCCTGAAAAACACTGACATTCACAAATAGCAGATAGGCGGGCTGAAATTAGGCAGCTGCTGTCTTCTGACACTCCACTTTTCTTAGAAAGGGGAAGACTCATAGAAAAGTGGAAGGGCTCCCTTGTTGGGGAGGGTCTTCCCTTTGTACGCCAGAAGTTCCTTCCTGATTCACTCTAGACTTTTCTCTGAGAGCCAGAAAAAGCTTATGTTAGTAGGAGCAAATGAATGTGTTTGGTGAAAGGTGGGATTCGTGTGCAAGGAGATGGGGTTATATTTAGACCTGTGTAATTAAAGATCCATTTATGTCTGCGCATCCTTAAACAGACAAATATAAAACTCATGAATACCAAATTCTATTTGGGTAACTGCCTGGAGGCACACACACACACTCACACATACACAGTCTGAGCCTCTGTCTATTCAAGTAGAAGTAAAGGCCACTATCAGTCTAGGTTTGATGAATCTCACTACTTAAGGCCACATATGTATAATTAGAGCACAGCCAAAGAAATTAGAAATATTAATCAGGCATAAAAAACATCAATGCCACCCCTCCATGAGCGTCAACAAAATAGAAGTCTACAACTGTACATCTAACAGGAGATCCAAGTACCTGGTGGAATGAAAGGACCAAGCCTCAGCACACCAAGATGAGGGAAACCAGAGCCAGAGAGCCTTCCCTAGGGTTTTCATGACAGGGCTCTGACAGTCTGCCTTTGCCCAGAGACAACTACCTCAAACCTGAGTGTCCTGCTCTGATTTTGAAAGTCAGATTTTGATGTACCACAGAGCCAAGGATGATCCAAAATTGACTGACAAGGGAGAGACCACCTTTTTTTCTGAATTGAATCTCAGTAGAAATTTTGTTTGAAAATCTTAGAAAAAAAAATTCAGTGATTTGTACCTATTGAAAAGCAACTACTTTGTAGCCTAAAAATACTTCCAAAAGAAGAAAAAACACAAATTTCCAATCTCTTAAATGCCCAGCCAGATTAGACACTGGAAAAAGTTTCCATTTTCAATGACTTGGTAAGGAAGAGACTACCAATTTCTAACTTTCTTCACCCATTATCACTCAGAAAGTTCATGTGAAATTCCTGCAGTCATTGTTATTTTTTTAAAATTGGACACAGTTGGACCTTTGGATTTCAAATGTGGCAGAGTTTACTGAATTCTTTAGAGTCTCGCAGAACCCTCCCCATTCCTCCTTCTCTCCTCTGAATGCCACAAACATGCTCCATGCAATCCTATCAGGTGTTTCTGCCACTGAGAAGCAGCATCCAAAGGGGAGAAAAAGCAGCAGGGTCACTGTGACTCTGGGTGTCATTACGAATGCCATTCTGAATCACAGAGGGGACTATGCAGGAGACTACACATGCCAGGGACCAGGGAGGAAGTGGTCACATTGATACAAGATTTCTTACCAAAGATTGCATGAAGGTGGAGACAGTCTTCTCACAAATCTGTGGATGTTGGAGATAGGAGGGATGAATGACAGATTCAGGGGTCAAAGAGATCTTGAGTGGATGAAGCCAAAGCCTGGAATCTAACAAAGCAAAAGCTGTGGGCACCAAACTCAGGCCTTAAATACCAAGGACACATACACAGTGTGCGGAGGGAAGGGCTTAGCCTGCTTATGTGATTTGGAGCTGTAGCTGACTTGAGGGCATTCTGAGTCCATAGTGGAATGCACGGAAGAAAAGTAATCCCTTGCTATGTTATTAGAGGTATGATGACTGGAGGAAAGGAGGTGATACCCTAGGAACTGGTCATGTTGTAGCATCCAACTCAAGTCAGGATTCCCTCTGAGAACTACACAGATAAACAGAGGGTATTAGAGGAGTATCAGACTCTTGGAGGAACTGGAAATCATACCAATGAGAAGGGTTATTGTACTTAGTTTAAAGTATGAATGGGACCGACCCACAAATGAGATCTGACTTGTTGTGGTCTAATATAGGGCTCAGCAAATGAAGGCCTGCTGCCTGTTTTTATAAATAAAGTTTTATTGGAACACAATGACACCATTCATTTATATTGTATATGGTTTCTGGCTGTTTTACATTGCAATAGCAGTGCTGACCACGTGGTCCATAAAAGCCTGAAATATTTACTATATGGTCCTTTTAAACAAAAAGTGTGCAAAGCTCTGGGTGTAAGGCCCAATTTGGAGGAACTGCTGGTGCATACTTTCAGAAAAGTTACATTTATGGCATTAATTGAAGCTAAGAGTTGAATTACATTCTTGGAGGGGTTGCTGTAGAGGCAATTCAAATGTGAGTGGGTGTTTGACTTTAGGTAGCCATCGACCTCTTTCCATTCTTGGAAGTCTGATTCACTGCCTCGTGGCATTACTGAAATGACTTCTTGTTTTATTTTCTAATTACCAAGTGTATCTCACCTTCACCTTTTCCTCCACTGCTCTGCATCCTTTTGCACAGAGCTCACATCTTCTCCTGCTTTGTGGTTCCTGCTATGGCTAAGATTGATCTGCCCTGCACCCTCTCCAAGCGCGTATACAATGAGAATTCTAAAAGGATGTCCTTTTAGAGTTTCACCTATCAGGATATCTCAAGGTGGCATTTCAAGTGCAGAATTATAGTAAAAATCTAGGGAAGTGGCATAGATTGGGAATAGTATGGATCTTGGAGCCAGATAGTCTGGGATTTGAATCTCAGCACTACCATTTACTGTGCTCTTAGAAAATTTTCGTTCATTCATTTAGTATTGAGCTCCTGTTCTTTGCCTGGCACTACTTAAGGCATTAATGCTATATTAGGGAACAGAGGAATAAAAATTCCTGCCACCTGGGTGCTTACAGCCTTCTGGTGGAGCCAGATAGTAAATACTGAACATGATAAATATGGAAATTAAATAATATGTTGGAAGGTGATAAGTGCTGTAGAAAAATAAAAAGCAGAGCAGGTTAAGCCCTTTGGGTGTTGAAGTTTGTGATTTTAAAATGGATAGGGCTCATTGAGAAAGTGACATTTCATCAGACTGCAAGGAGCTGAAGGAATTGGCCAACCAGACCTCTGAGAAGATCAGGACACTAAGTCAAGGTGGGCTGTCCCCCATGTGTTCAAGGAACAGTAAGGAGGCTGGTGTGGCTGATGGGGAAGGGTGAGAGGAATGTGGGAGGGGAGGCCATCAAAGAGCTGATGTGGGGGAGAGGCATGAAGCAGATCACGTAGGGTTTTTTGTACAAACTTTGGCTTTTGCTCCCTGAGAAATGAGAAGTCACTGCAGAGCTTCTCTCATGAGCAAAGGAAGGATCCGATTTGACTTTGGATTTGTAAGAATCCTCTGGCTGCTGGTTGAGGTCAGGCTGTAGTGTTGTGAACTCACTTCCTGTGGCTGCCACAGCAAATGACCACAAACTGGTGGCCCAAAACAACGGACCTTGGAATTTTCTTCCGCCAGCAGGATAAGTAGTCCCAAAGGTAACTTGTTTCATGCAGAAGTAAACTCTAGGAACTTCTTTCTGCTCTGGGTTTCATCGGAAATGCTAAGTACTCAAGGAATTTTTGGTGAAGTGAGCGGCTGTTCTTGATGGCGGTCGCCTACGGGTTTTCCCCATGTGAGCGTAGGAATCTTGCTCTATATAAGAGGTCTGGCCAGATGTCGCATCCTCTTTCGGGTCCTCGCTTCCAAGATGACCAAAAAAAGAAGGAATAATGGTCGTGCCAAAAAGGGCCGCGGCCACGTGAAGCCTATTCATTGCACGAACTGTGCCAGGTGCGTGCCCAAGGACAAGGCCATTAAGAAGTTCATCATTTTAAACATCGTAGAGGCCGCAGCCCTCGGGGACATTTCCTAAGCAAGGGTTTTCGACGCTTACGTGCTGCCCAAGCTCTATGTGAGGCTGCGTTACTGTGTCAATTGTGTGATTCACAGCAAGGTGGGCAGGAAACGAGCTCCTGAAGCCTGGAAAGACGGAACACCCCCACCCCGTTTTACACCTGCGGGAGCTGCCCCACGGCCTCCAGCAAGGCCTATGATGAGTGAAGAAAAGCTATCTTCTGGAAAAAAATAAAATGGGAATTATAATTCAAAAACAAACAAACAAAAAACAATGGACCTTGGTATTCTTCATAGTTCTAGAGGCAAGAAGTCTGACATGGAGGGGTTGCCAGGCTCCACTTCCTCTGGGTCTGATTTAGTCAGAATTCTCCAGAGAAACAGAGCAAATAATGTATAATAGTGTGTATATGTGTGTGTGTGTGTGTGTGTGTGTGTGTGTGTAAGTGTATAAAAAGATTTTAAGGAACTGGTCCATGTCATTATGGAGGCTGAGAAGTCCCACGATCTTTGGTCAGCAAGCTGGACACCCAAGAAGGCCAATGTGCGGTTCTGGTACAAATCTGAAGGCCTCAAATCCAGCAGATACCATGGCGAAAGTTCCACTCTGAAAGCCAGCAGGCCTGAGACTTGGGAAAAGCTGATGCTTCAGTTTGAGTCTAAAGGCAGGAAAAGATCAACGTCCCAGCTCAGCCAGTCAGGTAGGAGTTCCCTGTTACTCAGGGTTTTTTTTTGTTGTTGTTTGTTTTCTATTTTGTTGTTGTTGTTGCTGTTGTTGTTCTAGTCAGACCTTCAACTGATTGGTTGAGGCCCACTCCCTTTAGGGAGAGCAATCTACTTTACTGGATCTACTGGTTCAGCCATTACTCTCATTTGGAAAAAGCACACACAGCCACAGAGAATAATGTTTGACCAAATATCTGGGCAACTGTGTCCCAAAGAGACTCATAAAATTAACCATCACAGGATCTCTGGGGGAGAATCCTTTCTTTACATTGCCAGCTACTGGTGGTGACTCTAGGCATTCCCTGGTTTGAGGCTGCATAATTCCAGTCTCTGGGTTTCTCATCCCATGGTCCGCCCTTCTCCCCCTCAAATTTCCCTCTACTTGCCTCTTCTAAGGAAGGACATTTGCCTCTGGATTTAAGTTTTCAGACTCTTGAGTGAGTTCATCTAGGATCCTTGTAAGTTAGTTACATTAATAAAGTGCCCTTTCCCAAATAAAGTCATAATCACAGGATACGGGGATGAGAGTATGTCTCCCCAAATGTCTGTTGGGGAGACATTAAGCCCACTCCAAGGAGCAAGGGCAGAAGCAGGGATATTGATAGGGAATCTTCAGAAATCCAATCCATCCCTTATCCAGGTGATAAGGGATGAGGCCTGAGTGGTAGCAGGAGTAGTTGCGCACAGCTGGAGAATTTGATGACAGATCACATGGGAGTGTGAGAGGAGCCAGGGATGACTGCATATTGTTGATAGGAGAAGTTAGAAGAGTGGGACTGCCTTCATGGGTTGGGGAAGGCTGATGGTGCCACAGAATTTCATTTGGCTGGTGGATTAGTTGTTGAATTTTTGTTCTTTTTTGGTGGAATAGCTCTGGAGCTCAATTTGGGACATTTTAAGTTTGGAGTGTCTCTGGGACATCAGCAAGATACTAAGGCAGTGGGACTCACAAGTCTGGAACTGACAGAGACATCTAGACTGGAGATGCGAACTGGGAGTTGTCAGCATAGGGAAGGTCTCTAAAGCCATGAGACCAAGTTTTTTAACCTCAAGGAATAAGGGTTCAGTTGTGCAGAAAAACTGTGGAATCTATGTTCGGATGGAGATTTCATGGTCCCTGGGATGAGTTGCTTCAGTTCCCATCATTCCTTGGAGCAGCAGCAGCATTGTCATCACCTAGGAGCTTGTCCCAGACCTCACTCTGACCCACTGAATCCGAACCTGCAGTTTGAGGATCCCAGGTGATTTGAATGGAAGCTGAAGTTTGAGAAATGTTGTTTTCATCAGTACAATTACCAGCCTCCCGTTAGGTGTTTCCGGCTTATTTTAGATTTTTCTGGGCACAATCATTCAGAATTCCTGCTAGGGCAAAACAAAGAACCAGGGAACATTCTTCATACAGGAAAGGGTCCAATGGCATTTGGACCCCTTTGATATCACATTTTGAAAAGTGCTCTCAGGGGCCTGGCAAAGTGCACGGCTTCAGGGGGAAGTGGGTGTAAAGGAGCAGACCCGAGGAGAGAGCAGGGACCCTCTATGCTCACCTGACTCCACAGGACTGGTCTCTCCACAGTCAAGCCTACCCAAGGCATTCCTTCTCTTTCTCCAACCCCCTTTCTTCACCTCCTCATTTAACCTGTGCAGCCCTTAGGGATCTGGGGCTTCTCAGGTGAGGGGGGTCATTTTGTAACAGATAAAATGTGATTTCTCTAAAAGTCTTAAAACGTATGTTTTAGAAGGTGAGTCTTCCTTTTTCTTCCCCTCAGTTCAGTAAGATTTGTACGAAATAATCTATAAATCATTTGTGTGGAGGTGAATGGGCTAATTGTGGGAGATACTCTTTCCTGGAAGGCTGGATCACAGCCAAGGACAGACACGTCGATGTTATTCGTTTTAGCCCAGGATTTAAGAAGTCTGTTTTCAGATGTTTGTTTTATAAGGATTTTAAAGATAGATATTTCTTTTCATAAGACTTTTCTTGAACTATAACCTCTGGAAATCATGCTGTGTTTCCCCATTGATCACTGGAATCATTTGGGGATTCTTCACTCCCATTTCTGAGTGAGGCATAAATAGAATTTATACTAACTTGGGAATATAGGGTGATCAACTGTCCCTGTTTGCCTGGGACTGAAGGATTTCCCTAGGATTAGAGACTTTTAAACAATTAACTATTTTGAAAGAGCAATTTTAGCTGCACAGCACAAGTGAGCAGAAAAGAAGAGTTCTTATATAGCCCCTACCCTCCACATACAGAACCTCCCCCACTGTGGGCATCCCCCACCAGAGTGGGGAGTTCCTTACACCTGCTGAATTGACACAGATGTGTCAGTCATTATCACCCGAAGTCCATAGTTTGATTAGGGCTCCACTGTTGGTGGTTTACATCCTGTGAGTTTTGACAAGTGAGTCATGTTGTGTATCCACCATTGTACTGTCATACAGAGTGGTTTTGCTTCTCTGGAAGTCCTCTGTGTCCCATGTATTCACTCCTCCCTCCCCACAATTCCCCAGTGAACCTTTTCCTGTCTCCATAGCTGGGCTTTTCCCAGGAGGCCACATGGTTGGAGCACATGGTATGTAGCCTTTCCACACAGACCTTTTTCACTTAGTAATAGGCATTTGAGGGTCTTTCATGTCTGTTTATGGATTTTTCATTCATTTCTTTTAAAATTGTCAGTTATCTTTTAATTCACATATAATATTTTTTTTTATTTATGGGAAATGGTATTTATGGGATATGGTATTATAATTCAATGCATGTGTATGGTGTGTAATGATCAAATCAGCATAATTAACATTTCCATCTCCTCAAATATCATTTTTATGTGTTGGGAACCTTCAAAATCTTCTCCTGTGTTATTTTAAAACATGATTAATTGTTGTAGACTTTAATTATCCTGCTGTGTAATAGAACACTAAACTACTTCCTCTCCTCTAATGGTATTTTGATACCCATTTTTCACCTTCTCTTTGTCCCTATCTCTCTTGCCTTCCTAATCTCTAGTGATCTCTAGTGTACTTTCTACTTCTGTATGATCAACTTTTTTACTTTTAGCTTCTACAATGACAGTTTGTTTCTTTTTGGTAATGAGTACTTTTTTATTCTCAGTTAATTTATCCATTCGCCTTCTGAAGGACATCTCAATTGTTTCCAAGTTTGGGCAATTATGAATAAGGCTGCTGTAAACATCCATGTGCAGGGTTTTATATGGATATAAGTTTTCAACTCCTTAAATGTCTAGGGGCATGATTGCTGGATAGCATAACAAGAACATGTTTAGTTTTGTAAGAGATTGTTAAACTGTCTTCCACTTTTCCATGGTGGCTGTACCATTTTTCATTTCCATCAACAATGAATTAAAATTCCTGAGACTCTATCCTATCCAACATTTGGTGTTGTTAGTGTTCTTAATTTTGGTCATTCTAATGGGTGAATAGTGTTATATGTTTGTTATTTTAATTTTCAATTCCCTAATGACTTCTTTTTTTTTTTTTTGTGGTGCTGGGGATTGAACCCAGGGCCTTGTGCTTGCAAGGCAGGCACTCTACCAGCTGAGCTGTATCCCCAGCCCCTCCTAATGACATTTGATGCATCTTTCATTTGCTTATTTTCCATCTATATGTCTTCTTCTGTGAGGTATCTGTTCAGGTCTCTTGCTATATTTTAATCTGTTTCTCTTATTATTGAGTTTAAAGAGTTCTTTGTATATTTTGGATGAAAATTTTTTATGAGATATGTCTTTGGCAATATTTTTCCTTCCAGTTCATGGTTTGTATTCTCATTCTCTTGATAGTATTTTTCATGGAACAAAACTTCAATTTTAATGAAATCCATGCCATCAATTGTTTCTTTCATAGATTGTGCATTGCTATACACAAATAATCCAGATTTTCTTCTAGAAGTTTTATAGTTTTATATTTTACATTTGGGTGTATGATCCATTTTAGTTAATTTTTGTGAAGGGTATAAGGTTTGAGTCTATATTCTTTTTTTTTTTTTTTACATGTGAGTGTCTAGTTGTTCCCCAGACACTCACATGTAATGGTTATCTTTTCTCCATTTTATCACCTTTGCTTCTTTGTCTAAGATAAGTTACCTATATTTATGTGTATCTATTTCTGAGTTTTCTATTCTGTTTTATTTATCTATTTGTCTATTCTTTAACTAATACCACACACACTGTCTTGAGTACTGTACCTTTATAGTTAGTCTTGAAGTTGGGTTGTGTCAGTCCTCCAAACTTTTTCTCTTTTATTGGATGTATTTAAGGTATACAAGATGATATTTGCTGTAGTTATCTTCATGTATAGTGGATTGATATTTATCATCCCATATAATTTTTTTTTCTGGTAAGAATCCACTCTCCTAGCACATTTCCAGTATGCAATTTAATATTGCTCCTCTTCCTTTTCCTTTTGATATTCTCATTGTATATATGTTAATACCTTTTATACTCATCTCCATAGTTCCTGGATATTGTGTACCCCCTTTCCTCAATCTTTTTTCTCTTAGTTTTTCATTTCAGGAAGTTTCTATTTACATATTCTCAAGTTCAGAGATTCTTTCCTCAGCTGTGTCTAATCTACTGCTGGCCCTCGAGGGCATTCTCCATTTCCATCTCATGTTTTTTTCTCTAGCATTTCTGCTTGATTCTTAGAATTTCCATCTTTCTTGTACATTACCCATCTGTTCTTGCACCTTGTCTGCTTTCTCCATTAGAGTCCTTACCGTATAAATCATAGCGGTCATAAGTCCTGGTCTGGGAATTCCAGCATTCTTGACATATTTGACTTTGGTTCTGATGCTTATTATGTCCCTTTACACTGTCTTTTATTTGTCTTTTAGCATGCTTCTTTCTTTGTTTCTTTTTTTGTTTGTTTTTGATAGCTATACCTGATGGATGGACTGGGTAAAAAGATCTGTACTAAATAGGCATCTGTTCATGTGGCGCAGGGTGTGAGGAGAGGGGAAGTGCTTTATAGATCTGTGATTAACTTGCAGCCTTTTGGTGAGCCTGTGTCCCTGGGCCATGAACTTTGTAATGTTTCTTACTGTTCCCCTCATCCTTATATGGGGCAGGATAGTTAGAGTGGGCTAGAGTGGAATGGAGTTGGCTATTTCCCTACCCCAGGCAAGTAGACTCAATAAAACGCCAATAGGTTAGGGCAGTAAAATCATTTCTTTTGTAGGCAGCACTTGTTAAAAAGAACAGAATGTGCTGGGTGTGGTGACACACACTTGTAATCCCAGTGACTTGAGAGGCTGAGACAGGAGGATGGCAAGTTCAAGACCAACCTCATCATCTTAGTGAGGCTAAGCAACTTAGTGAAACCCTGTCTCAAAATAAAAAAATAAGAAGGACTGGGGATGTAGCGCAGTGGTAAACTGCCCTGGGTTAAACTGCAAGTACTCAAAAATAAAAGAACAGAATGCTCTTGGTGTATTTCAAAATGGATGCTTTGCTTCTCACAATGAGTGAGTTATACTTCAGGTTTTCTCACCCCTGCATGGGTTGCCAAAAAGTGTCTGTCTGCTCATGAGTTTCTGCTCTGGTCAATTGTGATCTTTTTTTTCCCCTGTATGTGTCTCCAGGTTGGGGGTAGTCATATTTCCTGTGGCTTTACTTCTCTGACAGATCTAAGATGGGTTGTTGTTTTTCAGTTTGTTCACCTATTTACTCGGACAGAATGACGACCTCCAAATTCCCTATGTGCCAGACCAGAAGCTGGAAGTCCGACGAGGGCTTTGTAATGATAAAATGGATACAGGTCTGGGAAATCCAGGACAGTTGATCACCCTAATTGGGAATAAGAAACCTGGGATCTTGGCTGGCATGGGCGAATCACTTTGAGCATGGCAGTTGACATCTTGGAGCCTCAGTTTCCTCTTGTGTGAAATGAAAGAGAGTTGACTTTGGGCTGCCTTATTACTATTTCTGAGTTTGTGGGAGCTGATCCTCTTGATGCTGATGTTCTTAAAGCGAGGCATTTCTGGACTTACACTAATGAGGTCTCCTTGCTGGGAGATAAAACCTAAATTCTCTTACGAAATGTCTTAACTTGAAATAGTCCTGTTTTGGAAGGCACCATGATGCTTTGCTCTTAGAGAAAGGGCCTCCCTGCTGCTTTCACCATGAGGATATTTGTCACACAACAGGGAGTTTCCTGCTTTTGGCATCACCTATTTGAAAATGGAAGAGTGCTTGGAAAGGCAAACATAGGCTCTTTCTGTCCCTTTTGGTTGAATTTGACTGAAAGGATCCCCAATAGAAGTAGGGGTGAAGTGGGAGCGGCCTTGAGGGCTGTCCTAGTTGGGAACTAGGACACAATTCTTGTGGGTTGACTCTGGTTTCTTTCTTTTTAAACACTTTTCAGTCCCTGCTCTTCCAATTATTCCATGATCCCCGATTTGCCTGGCAACGTAATCAGAAACATTAAGTGCAACATTATCTTGCAAAGTCCACAGCAGAGAAATAGCTAAGACAATTTTTTATGAAATTATAATGTGCCCACTTGATCACAAACCCTAATTTCCTGAAGTCTAGCTCTAGTTTGAAGAGCTGCCCTGATTTTTTTTTAAATTGAATTTTGCTGTCAGAGAAACTGCCAATACTTACTGCCAACGTTGTTATTTTTCTTTACATATTTTAGTCTTAGCTCTTGAGTATAAAAAGCTCTCTCCTTTCCCTTCCAAGAGTTGAGATTCAAGTGCGTGACCAGATTGTGCAATTTTGCATGGGATTATGGTCTTGCAGGGTAATGGAACGTGCTGCTGTCTCATTGTCTTTTCTAGTAAATGACAGCTTCTGCCAGTGGCAAATAGACATAGGGAGAGGTCAAACAATTCTAAAAAGTAATAAGGTCTTAAGAGGTTCCCTTGCCCCAACTCTTTGCCCACTGGCAGAATTGTATTCAAGTCATTCCACATAGAAAAGACAGTGTCACGGTGTCCTTTGGGAATCACGTCTTTCTCAAGAGGGTCTTGTGGAAGGTCTTCAATTTCAACCCAAGTCAGTCAACAACTCCAGAAGACAATCCTATGTAACAGATGCTATTTTAAGTACTGGGAACATGGCAGTAAGGAAGGAAGATGAATAAATAAGAAAATTGGTGGTTTGAGTTACGAAGCAAATGGAGCAAGGACATGTGGTAGAGAGGGATGCAGTGAGATTGGTGGAGCTTTAAAGGGACTGCGCAAGGAAGGGTGGGAGTGAGTACGTGCTGATACATAAGGTAGATCTGAATGATAGTCATGTAGATTCTGACAACCGGGAACCAGCAAAATTTCTCAGATGGGTGAACGTGGTTTCCCAAATGCACCCAAGAGTGCATTACCACATGGAGAAAAGTGTACAGGTCTTAATTTATTTTCTATAAGAACTGTGCATTATATACCAAAATGCTGGGACTCACAGGAACCCAGTGACCTTGGGTCTGAGGAGGCCACCTGTCCCTTATTCCTTCTGATTTCAACATTGTAATGTCTTTTCCTTTGCCCAAAGAGATACTTAAAGAAACTGGCTCTTTCAGATATGCTTGCTGTTTGACCTTGGATTAGTCTTCTTTGGGACCAATTTGCCATCTGTAGATGGATGAGTGTCCTTAAGAGGATTCACACACTTCATTTTGAGTTTGGCCCCTTTGATGCCCACAGGAAGCAGGGTGTGTATATGGGCAGAAGGCTGTCATTGTGAATTGTCTTCTCCAGTTGAGTGATGGTAAAGCAGAGGCCATTTCCTCTCCTGTGTCCCGGAGGGAGAATCTCAGGACATGCTTAGTCCTTGCTGAGGTTCTGCCAGCCCACTTTGGGGTGCTCATCCTCTTTGGAGACCCCACATTCTGTCGGGTTCTTGTAGTCAGTGAATGCCCACATGCTTCTCTTCTCTTCTCTTCACCCCATCCTGTTAGAGTGGCTGTTTATTACCAGGCGATGAGTAAAACTGAAAAAAACCCTTCATCCCTTTTTCAAAAAGTAGGTCAAACATATCAAGTGTGCTATCATGTTATTTAATCTTCAGATATTAACTCCCATCTATTCTGCAACCTCCCCTGGGGATCCTGCAATGAGAAGGGATGTTTTATAGCTTGAAAAGTGTGTTTCATGATCTCTGCTTCATTAGATTGGAATAGAACCCGTCATTTGTTCTTGTAATAGATACTTGAGCAACACACCATATATTAGCACTCTGTCACTGTTTCTCTTTGAGACACCTGAGCTGTCAGAAAGAAGCCAAGAGCTTCTCCCCAGCCTTTCCTGCCCCAGTGCACTGAAGGCTTCAAGGGCAGTTTCAGCTGGTGTTTGAGGAGGCCCGTGGCTGCTGCGGAACAAAGGCTCTGCCTCAGGACAGCTCAGTGTCAGGGGTCGCTGGGGGCTTGGCGATGACTTAACACGATTTTTTTATTGTGATAAAATCCAGGTAACATAAAACTTATCATCTTAGTCATTTCTAAATATATAGTTCTTGGGATTCTATACATTTATATTGTTGTGCAATCACTACCATCAATCTCCAGAACATCTTAATCTTGAAAACTAAAACTCTGTACCCATTAAACAATTCCCCACTCCTTCCTCCCCCAGCCCCTGGCAACCTCCATCCTACTTTCTGTCTGTATAAATTTGACTACTCTAGATACTTCATGTAAATGGAACCACACAATTATTGTCTTCTGGAGACTGGCTTATTTCCCTCTTATAAAGTCCTCAGGGTTCATCTATGTTGTAGAGAGTGGCAGACTTTCCTTCCTTTTTGAGGCTAAATAATATTCTATTGTGTTTATCTACTTACACTTAGTGTTTCCATTCATCTGTCAAAACCCCATTTCCTTTGACTGACAAACTTTGAAATTCATTTTTTCTTTATTCATCATGATACTTCAGGAAACAGGAGTAAAAAATATGTTTAATTGTGAATATGTGCATGTGTATGTATTTATTTTAAATAGTGATACAATGTACACAACATAAAATTTACCATTTTAACCACTCCACAGTTCAACCTCAGGAAGCACATTCACACTGGTGTACACCCATCATCAGCATCAATCTCCATCAATTTAATTTTCCTCAATTGAAACTCTGAGCACATTAACTTCCCAGTCTCCCCTCCCCCAGCCCTTGGTAGCACCCCCTCTACTTTTTGTCTATACAAATTGAACTATCTGGGAACCTCATACCAGTGACATACCACATTTGTCTTTTTGTGACTGGCTTCTTTCACTCAGCACAGTGTCTTCAAGGTTCATCCATGCTGAAGCATATGGTGCAATTTATTTTAAGTCTTAACAATATGCTCTTCTATGCATATGCCACCTTTTGTTTATAAATTCATCTATTAATGTACATTTGTGTTGCTTTCACCCTTTGGTTATTATGACTAATGCTGCTGTGAATATGGGTGTACAAATACATGTTTGAGTCCCTATTTTCAATTCTTTTGGGTATTCACCAAGAGAAGCAGAATTGCTGGGTCATATGGTAGTTCTATTTTTAATTTTTTAAGGAATTAACATACTGCTTTCCATAGTGACTGTGCCATTTTACTGAATGTATCCGTAATTATTTTTATCACTTAAATTTTAATGATCTATAATTTACCATAGATTCAAATATTTTACAGAAAAATTCTCTCTACCTAAAATATTTTTTGTATGTTTCCTTTTAATCCTTCACAGTAGATCTTCCTTTGGATTCATCTTTGATTCATCTCCCCACCCCCCAAATCCAGTATCCAAACCATGAGGAAATCGTGTCAACTATGTTTTCGAAATATATCCAGAATCCTATCAGTTCTTACCACTGCTGCTTGACTGCCTTGTGTGTCTGTTCTCCTGACAGCAGCCAGAACAATCCTTTTAAAAATCTGTCAGATCAGGGTATCCTCTGCTCCAGTCCTCCTCAAGTTTTCCCACTGCATGGAATCCAGAGGTCTTGCTGGACTGTGGAGTTCTTCAGGATCTCATCCCCGCCCTTCTGACCTTACTGTCCGTCATTCCCCTACCTTGTATTCTTACCATTCTGCAACACACAAGTGAATCCTTCCTTAGCACCTTCCATGTAATATCTTCAAGCACCCCCACGTTCACCCCCACCCCAGTTCAGCTGTGTGGCTTGAACCTTCCTTTCCTTATTTTACTCAACAGTTACCTTCCCCGCAAGCCTTTCCAGATGATCATAATAAAACTAGCTCCCTCCCCACCTGCTCCCTATTCTCTTGCTCTGATCTGTTTTCCTCACTGTCCTTGTCTCTACCAGTCACATCTATCTGTCTCCTCCCTCTGCCTTTCTATGAGAAGGTAAGGTCCGAGAGAAATATTACTTTGTCCATTTTGTTAGCTCCGTATCCCAGAACCCTAAAAAAAGGCCTAGCACACATAGGCATCCCTACGTGGTAACTGAATATATGTTCATACCTGTATTTTCATATAGTAACAATAACTCTTAAAAGTCACTTGACTCAAATTTTCTAACTTCTGAAATGGATTCCAGTTGAATTACTTTGGACATTTTACTTAACCTGAGTCTCATATTTCCTCATCCAAAAAATGGAGACAAAAAATAACATCTACCTCAGAGTTTTAGTTGAAGATTCAATGAAGTAATCCATGTGATTACTATATCTGCACATAGTGTTAAAATTATTTTGTTATAATTGACGTTATTCTTTTGCTTTCTGCATTTTTATTGATATTGTTTCATATATACACAATAGAACATATCAATTTTGGGGGCATGATCTCCATCCTACTCATTTCTTCCCCCAGAGGGATGATTCCAGGTTTTTCTCTTCATTATCAGTAGTGTTATGATAAGCCCCTGTGTACATACTATATTTTTAAACTTTCCATTCATCATTGTTAGATACAAAGTATTTGGCATTAGTGTTTTATTTGGACTGCTGGGTGAGAGGTATGGAGGTATCTGGCTTCTTGCCCGGTGTTCCTGGCCACCTCCAAAGACACCAGTTGAAATACCAGCCTTTCTGCTTGTGGCTTTTCTGGTCAAATTGAAAGTCGAGAAAGCACAGAAGTTTCTCTGGAAAGGAACATGACATCAAGGAAAGCAGCCTTTCAGACCCAGGGAAGAGTAGTAGTGCTGCCATTTCCTGCAGTAGGATTTCAGTTATTTAACCTCTTTGAACTTGTGTCCTTGTTTAACAGAGGAGACTCAGGTGACCTATGGAAAAGTGTTGCTCTGAGGACTGAAGATACTGCCTGGAGCATGTCTAGTTTAGTGCCTGGTATGTGATAGGTGCACAGAGAATATTTGTTATTTCCAATTGTTACTGTTTTTTGGTCACAAGAGATGGTCTCTGCCCTTTGGAGTCTGGTTAACAGGGGAGGGAGAGTCAAATGTTAAGGTCTGATCAGAACATAGCACTCAGTCTCAGCAAGATTATCTAGTGCTGTACGTTGGAAGATTGGCTTACTCCCTGAACCTTCTAGAAGATGATTTGATGTGATTTAAACACCACTGGAGGAACAAGGTTCCTTTCCTGTCAGCTTAACTCCCACATCACAGTGTAAGAGCTGAGTCCTGTGCCATTAGGGGCTTTGCTCAAGATAGCAGCCTGAGAATTCATGGTGGCTAGCACTAAACACAGCCATGGTCACTTGCAGCCTGGCTGCCCCTCCTGTTAGAATAAACCTCTGAGTTCAACTCTAGACCACACAAGTTTTTCTTCCCATTATTTAAAAAAGTACTACTTATTTCAGAGTTGAAAGAAAATTCAGTCTGAGTTACAGAGGTTTCAAATGTGTGACACCTGGGGAAGAGGGTAGGTGGGACACTTGTCTGCTCTAGGAAGAGGTGAAATTTGCAAATGTTGTTGAGTCTGGATAACAGAAAGACTAGGAGAGGGGGGGATACTTAATTACGAAGATCAGATTTATAATGGTATAATTGAGGGGGTACATTTAGACACAAATCTAGGTGCTGAACTTACACATAAAAGGTTTATTTGGCCTAGAATTCTTTGTTTATAATAGTTTACTATATTAGTGTTAGAAACCCAATTAAAGCTGGTTTAAGGAAAAAAAATAAAAGAATAAAGAAAGAAGGGATGTGCTGACCAACATCTGGGGTTGCTTGCCCTCCCTCTGGACTCTGCTTTCCCATCTGTGGGCCTCAGTCAGGTTTGCTTCCAAGAATGGCGAGATGGCCCCCCAACTCTGACAGTCACCTTAGTGTCATCATTGAGCACAGACCCTCTTTTTCTTAATGATTCCAACAAAAGCCCTAGAATTGCACCTCGAGTCCTGAGTGAATGATTACTGCCAGAGGGATTATGGTTGTCCCTGGCATGCATGGGAGATTGATTCCTGGACCCCATGGGTACCAGAATCCATGGCTACATAAAACACAGCCATGGCCACTTGCAATCTGGCCACCTCTCCTGTTGGAATGGACCTCAAAGTTTAACCCCAGACTATGCAAGTTTTCTCCTCCTTTTTTCTTCATCTTTTGAAAAAAGTATTATTTTATTTTAGAGCTAAGAGCAAATTCGGTCTGTGTTAGAGGTTTCAAATGTGTGACACTAGGGGAAGGTGGGTCACTCATCTGCTCTGGGATGAGGTAAGATTTGCAAATGTTGTTTAGGTCTTATATAAAATGGCATAGTGTTTGCATATAACCTACACACATCCTCCTGTATGCTTTAAATAATATCCAGATTACTTATAATACCTCATTAAATGTAAATGGTATATAATTGTGTTACTGTCTTGTTTAGGGAATAATAACAAGGAAAAAAAAAAGGTCTATATATGTTCAGTGCATCCGTGAGCTGGTAGGCCGAAATGCACAGTTCATGGAAGAGGCTTGAGGCAAACACCATTCCAGTGAGTGCTGGAGAAAGACCAAGGCTCTGTGAGGTAGCAGGAGGCTGCCACAAGGTGTGCCGGGGCATTTCTTCATTTGTGTGGATTCAGTGTGTGCTTGGTATGTGAAAAATCAAGTTTGACTTTCTGGAACTTTCTTGGAAAAAATAATTTGAATATTTTTTGGTCTGAGGCTTGTTGAGTCCACAAATGGGAACCTGTGGCAGCCATGGGCTGACTGTGCTCTTCGGGCAGCTGGGGCCTGAGTCTAGCTCTGCAGGCAGCTGCCCTTTTGATTCATACAGACTGAGAGGGGAGGAGGTGGCATATTTAGCAGAAGAAAAAAGAATACTGGGCAGGCAAAAGCCACAGGTCTCTGCTCCATTTATAATGTGCTGATGTTTTCTCACCTGAACATTTTCCTTTGTGCAAATGAAAGGGTGCCTATGGAAGGCTCCTGTGGAGTGAAAACACCCAACCTTCATGAGAATATAATTATAATGTATCACCTTTGATAATTTGCCTACAACCTTTGGATACACCACAAATAGGGGAATTGTACATGGCTATTGAATTTGAGTTCAACAAAAGATTTGTACCACCTGAATTACATCTCTACATACAAGATAGGATACATTAACTTAATTACTGTTGAATTCAATATCATAGGCCATTGCCCTGGGAATTTGTCTTCTGTTGTACCCAAAGAGAGAAACCAGGCATCATTTCTAAACACAATTTCCAGTTATCCATGCTAGTAGAAGAACCCAGCACGAGGAGGCTCTAAATATACTTTGTTTGGTTTAAGGAGTGGACCTGATTTTTTTTTTTTTTTTTTTGCAGAGCTGGGGATTGAACCCAGGGCCTTGTGCTTGACAGGCAAGCATTCTACAAACTGAACTATATTCCCAGTACTCTGATTTTTAATTTTTCTACCTGGGTTATTTATCTTGCTTGAGCTTAGCAAACACTAAGAGAAATTTGCATTATTTGGGTCTATACTTTTCTCTCGGTTCAAAATTATGAAATGTATTTTTTGGATTTTTAAAACTTTCATTCTGAACAATCTTAGACATAGAATAGTTGCAAAATAGTATAGAGAGCACCTTTTCATTCCTTTCCCAGTGCACCTTAATGTTAATATACAAAACCATACTATGAGCCCAGGAAATGGAACACAGACACAACACTGTGAACTTAACTATAGACTTTATTTGAATTTTAGTGGTTTTCCACTAAGGCCCCCCTTTTTAGTTTCATAATCTCACATCTAGTTGTTATTTATGTATTTATTTTTACCTTTATTTTATTTATTTATTTTTTTATATGGTGCTGAGGATTGAACCCAGCACCTTGCATGTGTGAGGCAAGCACTCTACCACTGAGCCACAATCCCAGCCCATAGTTTTTATTTTTAATCTCCAATTTTTAATCGTTCCTCAGTTTTTCTTGTTTTTTTATGATCTTGACACTTTTGAGGAATCCTGATCAGTTTTTTTTTTGTGTGTGTGTGTGTGTGTGAATGCCCTCAATTTGAGTTTGTCTGGTATTTTTTCAGGCTCAGAATGAGGTTATACATTTTTGGCAAAACACCAAAGAAATGAGTTATGTCCTCCATGCACTGGATCAAAGGTTCGTGATATCAATACATCTTGTTGCTGGCAATGTTCACCTTCATCACTTGGTTAAGGTGGTTTCTGCCAGGTTTACCTACTAAAGTTTCTTTCTTTCCCTTTGTAGTTAACAAATATCTTGGAGGAGATAATTTGAGACTATGCAAATCCTGTGCCTCTTCAAACTGTCACCTGCTTGTTTTACCATTCCTTGCTAGATCCTGTTTGCAACAATTGGTACCATAGATTTTGCCCAACAATGATTTTCTATTTCCCTCCTTCCTTCTGCATTTATTAAGTAGAATTATATTGTAAAGAAGAGTTTTCCCTTCTCCTCTATTATCTATTTTATTTTAAGGGTTAAATCCAACACTATCATCATTTTATTTCCAGAAGTTTTCTGACTTTGACCATTAGGAACTCCTTCAGGTTGAACCCAATTCCTTTATTTATTTATTCAACAAAATTTATATTTTAGAGCAGTTTTATGTCAATCGCAAAATTCAATAGAAGATACAGAGATTTCCTGCATACTTCCTGTCTCCAAAGTTGAATAGTCCACCTCCCATTATCAACATCCCTCACCAGATACGCAGTACATGTGTTACAATTGGTGACTCTGTACTGGCACACCATCATTTCCCAAAGTCCACAATTTATTCTTGACAATTTCACTCTTGATGTTTCACATTTCATGAGTTTGAACAAATGTATTATGACATATATTCAACATTATAGTGTCAGACAGAATAGCTTCACTGCCCTAAAAATGCTCTGAGCTTTGCTTATTCATCCTTTCTTCCTTCTTATCCCTAGAAACCACTGATATTTTTATTATCTCTATATATTTGCCTTTTCCAGAGTGTCATATAGTTGTAGACAGTATGAGTCTTTTTAGATTGGCTTCTTTAACTTAGTAATATGCATTTAAGTTTCCTTCATGACTTTTATGGGCTGATAGTTCCATTTCTTTTTAGTGCTGAATAAGATTTCATTGTCTGAGTGTACTGTAGTTTATTTATTCAGATCCCTCCCCACCTTTTTTTGATATGCCAATATCCTTTTTGAGTACTTCCCTGTTGTCTGGTATTACAAGCTGTTACAGGTTCATCTTGTATTTTCCCTGCCCTGGCACTAGAATCAACCACTTTTCAAGGGGCCTTAGTTTCTTTTATTAGAGAATAGTGTTTAGATGTTGGTACTAAGTATGCTGATTGCCACTGTGGTGTGATTATTGTAGACCCTCTCCACAGATAGAGCTAAGAAATATATATACTAATCGATGCATGAACACCCATTGCAATGGCTTAGATATGAGGTGTCCCCCAAAAGCTCATGTGAGACAATGCATGGATGTTTCAGAAATGAAATGATCAGATTATGAGAGTTATAACTTTAATCAGGAGATTAATCCACTGATTTGGATGAATTAAGCAGTGCCTGCAGACAGTAGGGTGTGGCTGAAGGAAGTAGGTCACTGGGGATATGCCTTTGAGGCTTTTATTTTGTCTTGGAGAGTGGAACTCTCTCTCTGCTTCCTGGCTGTTATGTCCTGAGCTGTTTTCCTTGACTATGCCTTTCTGCCATGATGTTCTGCCTCAGCTTTGACCAGAGCTATGGAGTCAGCCAACAATGGACTTAACCTCTGAAACTGTGAGCCAAAATAAACATTTCCTCCTCTACATTGTTCTTGTCAGGTCTTTTGGTCACAGTGATGAAAACGTTGACTAAAATACCCATCTATATTTCTTGCACAATAGGTTCATGAATGCAATCACCATGATGGCAGAGATGAGAGCCATGTATGATCACAGCTATAGGCTTCCTTTTTCCTAAGACTAAGTTAGCTATCGCCAAATTACCATTGCTTGACCTGCAGAAAGAGAGACCATTGCTGAGCCCTTTATATATCAGACCTCTTCCAGCTTGAAATGGGAAGCATTTTGTTCTGATTGGGGTTAACACATATTTGAGAATCAGACACTGCTTGCAGAGTCTCAGCCAGTACCACTACATTAGGGATCAAATCAGTCTGATCTACTGACATGGGAGATCACATTACCTTGGACCAAGGCCCATTTCATGGCAAAGTAGGTATGACAGTAAGCAGATACAATGGGATCCACTGATTCTTTTATATACTGAACATCTCAAAGCTGCTGGGCTGATTAGAACAGCCTTTTGAAGGTGTAGTTGAGAGACCAGTTTAGAGATGATATCCTACAAGAATGGGGCAGCAGCCTTCAGGCTGAGTTGCATCTAAACCATAGGTGTTATATGGTGGTGTGTCCTAGGGAAGAGAATACATAAGTCTAAGGATGGAGAGGTGAAAGAAGGACCATCCTGCTCACCATCACTCCCAATGACCAAGTCCTTGCTTGGCTGTCTTCCCTGCTTCCCTCAGAGCACACTCTTAGTCAATCACTTCCTTATGAGTACATGCCTCAGGTGCCACTGCTAGAGAATCAGCCCAAGAAAATACTGATTGGCCCATTAAATTCAATTAATGACATATTTTTCTGACTGTTAAATATTCCCAAATACCATGTCTTTTAATGACTACATGGTGTTTTATTATGATTATAGTTTATTGAACCAATCCTCTCTTTCTAGACATTTAGATTGTTTCCCAGTTTTTAACTATTATAAATAATGCAGAGAAGAATGTTCTTACTGATAAACACATATAAACATTCTTAATTGTCTCTTTAGGTTAAATTCCTCTAGGGGAAGATTCCAAGTCAAAGGTCACCAACATTTTATGGCTCCTAACATAAATATCATGAACTTGGTTTCTAGAGGATCATTTAGAGCTCAGAAATAGTATGAGAGCAGCTTTTCTCCATGTTTGCCAGTCAGAGAATAATGATTGAAAAAAGTCTGCAAATTTGATAGATGACTTATTAATATGTTTATTAGAATATTAGTATGTATATTAGTAAGCAGTTGCCTCATTTTTAGTTTGGCCATTTGTATTTCTTTGGAAAATTGCCTTTCCAAGGCTTTTGCCCATTTCCCTTTGATGTATTCCTTTTCTCATTAATTTCTTTGTAATTGATTCAAAGGGTATGGAGCTTTCAGTGGTAGATTGGAAGGCACCACATACCTCTATAGAGGATAAAATGCCAAGGTAGAGGCACCACAATCCTCTGCCCTCATTTTACGGGAAAAGAAGCCAAGTCCCAGGGACAACCTGGGAAATATGCAGCATGAATTGAGCCCAGGCCTGTTGCTCTCAATGCAGTTCTCTCTCCTCCACCTTCAGTAGAAGTGAGGACTGAGAAGAATCAACTGATAGCAGTCAGTATTGGTCTTTCACCATTGATAAGGAGTGAGGTTCCTGCTTCTTCTTATGAATAGCCATTAATTGAACACTTGGGAAGTATCTGATATGGTGCAAAGCTTTGTTCATATATGATCTCATCTTAACATTCTGATAGGTTCATGATATGATTGTCACCATTTTACAAATAAAGACATTGAAGCACATAGAAGATAAAATGCTTGTGGAGCCCATACAGCTCTTTAGTGATGGAGTTGATGTTCCATCACATGATGATCATATATTCCAGAATAAATGATCTTAATGAATATTACATTGTGTAGGTTAAAATTCCATGTTAAACCAGGTTCAGTGGTCCATGTCTGTAGTACCAGTGACTTGGGAGGCTGATAGAGGAGGATTTCAAGTTTGAGGTCAGCCTCAGAAAATTAGCAACACTCTAAGCAACGTAGTGAGACCTTGTCTCAAAATAAAAAAATGGAAAGGTCTGGAGATGTAGCTCAATGGTAGAGTGTCCCTGTGTTCAATTCCCAGTACCATCCCCCCACAAAAAAAATCCACGTTAAGGAACATTTGAAGAAACAAAAAGTCATTATCCACAATTGCACAATTGTGTTGTAATAGCTACCACTCATTCCCATGTGCTTCCTTTCAATTTTTTTTTCTGTTCCTGCTGAAATCATTCTGTACATTCAATTCCACAACCTGATTTTTTCCACTCTACATTTCCCCATGTTGCTTCATGGATTTTATAGTCATTGCTTTAATGCTTGCATAATATTCCTTTGTTGGGCAGATGCTAAATTCTTGAATTTAGTATTCTTCCACTGAAGATGTTGGGAGAATTTCTGGGGACCCCTGCTGTCTCCCCTGCAATTCTCCCTGGATGGATAATTCCCTTTTCACATCATGCTTTGAGTGAAATGATACAAATTCTACTTGCAAATTGCCTAAGGATGCCTTTCATAGTTGTAGGCATCTGTAAATTATATGTGAATATGTGTGTAGCCAGGAAAATTCTTCCTAACACTTTGACCTTAAGAAAAATCTGGTGGAGATGAGAGTGTAAGTAGTTAAAAATTTAGTGTCTCAGTCTATAAAGGGGTGAAATGACTTGCTGTGTGAACTTCCTGCATGAGACTTTAATAAGAAATTTCATGGTAAGTCAAAAAGCATCTTATAAGAATGGCATTGACACTGCCACATCACATGTTTTTCACGTGCAGACACTATACACTGGATTTTACATACCTCTTAACCCATTAAGTCCCAAGTTTTCAATTCTGTGACTATTTCAGTGAAATTGACACAAATGCATTAAAATGGGATGGAATAATAATCTAGAGCTTATGTATTATTGTATTAATTAATATAAATAATTCTTGCTATGGACAATTTTATGCTATATATTTTTTATAGGTGTTCTACTTCTGGGACAATGGAACAAAATGAGTTAATCTTTCCCACAGTCCTAGAAAGAGTGCAAATCATTCCCATTTTATAGATATGCAAATAGTCCACAGGGGTTAATTGACTTGTGTGAGGGTCCATACATAGGAGATAGAGCCAATGTTTGAATCAAGTTTGTCAGAGCGCAATGATGGAAGCTTATGTCTTCCTGTGGGTGTGAAGACATTCTGGGACTATTTTGCCTTAAGATGATATCTTCCAAATGTATACAGAGTTCCTAAAACCCAACAATAAAAAATCAATAACTAGATTAAAAAATGGGCTAAGGACTTGAATAGATATTTCTCCACAGGAGACATACAAATGGATGACAGGAATATGAAAAGATGCTCAATGACATTAATCATCAGGAAAAGGAAAATGAGAACCCCAATGAGATATCACCTCATAACTGTCAGGATGGTTATTACCAATACAATCAAATACAACAAGGATAAGTGAGAATGTAGAAAAACTGGAACCTTTATACACTGTTGATGGGACTGCAAAATGGTGCAGCCATTGTGGAAAACAGTATGAAGTTTCCTCAAAATATTAAAAATAGAACTAAGATACAATCCAGTTATGCTGCTTTGGGGTATTTATTCAAAAGAGCTGTGGTCAGAATCTCAAAGAGGTATCAGCACTCTCATGTTCATTACAGCACTGGTCACAATAGCCAAGATGTGGCAATAACCTAAGTGTTGATGGGTGAATGGTTAAAGGAGTGTGATATATACATAATGAAATAGTATTCAGCCTGAAAAAGAAGGAAATCTTACAGTATGTGTCAGTATGGATAAACCCAGAGGAAATATGTCAGTATGGATAAACCCAGATAAATGAAATAAGCCAGTGACAGAAGGACAAATACTGCATGATTTCATACATGGCATCTAACATAGTCAAACTCAGAAGCACAGAGAGAATGAGGGTTTCTAGGGGTTAGGAAGAGGGGAAAATGAAGAGTTGCTTATCAATGGGTATAACATTTCAATGACAGGAGATGAAGAAGTTCTAGAGATCTGCTGTATAAGATTCTGCCTATAGATTATAATACTGTGTTATATGCTTAAAAATCTGTTAAGAGGGCTGGGGATATAGCTCAGTTGGTAGAGTGCTTGCCTTGCAAGTATAAGGCCCTGGGTTCAATCCTAGCACTGCCAAAAAAAAAAAAAAAAGAGGGTAGATCTTATGTTCTGATGATGATGATGATGATGATGATGATAAAGAAAGCTCATGCCTTCCTGGGTGCTTGAGCTGGTTCAATTTAGTACATAGACCTTGCTGAACTGTCTGTATTCTATTTTGGAAGTTTGGGTAGGAAATATTTTCAGGAAGTTTTGGTTTGACATGGGTAATTTTAGAAATCCTGTTGTGTTATTTTATGTTCCAAGAAGACAATGTCTCTTCAGGGCTCAGAAAACTGGTTTGGTTCATTTGTTGTGTTTCCCAGACCCATTAGGCTCTGTGTGACTCTTCCAGCTACAGTTTTGCTCTCTTGTTTCCATCCCAGCTTGAAAGTTTCTTGGAGAGCTTCTTCCACAGGGAACCCTCTTTGCTCTTAGTCTTGGGATCCGTGCTGAGCTGAGACCTCCTTTAGCAATTGTGTCTTTTGGAGGCATGGCCAAGCTCTCTGTTGATTTAACATTCACCTGCCTTCAAGTCCCCAGGGTGTGAACCTGCATCATATCCATCCTGTGAGATTGTTCTTAAGGCAGTGTCTGGCATGGACCCTGAGAGGGGAGAAAGCTCCTCCCAGTCTATTTCAAAGTTTTGTAGTGTGCATGAAGGCTGATGCCAACACATGGGTGCATTTTTCTTTAAATGGATACAGAGTAATGAGAAAAAAGGAAAGGAGTTGGGATGACTTTTCTGAGAGAGGGAAAAGAAAATTGTCTTTAAGTCTCTGAGGGCTTGTTACACAATTACGAGAGATCAAGTGGCTTCACATGTCCACCTCAGGGTGTAATATGGAGGAATGCTTCAACTCTTAGACCATGAACTCAGGAACCAGAAGGAGTATTCTTCTGGGTTCAGATGCCTTATAATCTTGAGCGAGCCATTTAACCTCTGCAGACCTCAGGGTCCTTAGCTGTAGAAAGGGACGATGGTGGCCTCTCCCTCATGGTTTTCAATTAAGATTGTATATGCACAAAAGACACAACTGTGATGTACTGAACATGGTAGCGAAGGACTTTGTGACTCATGTCAAGTTAAAATTGCCTCACCTAAAATCACGACCCTTATACAGCATTTACTATGTGTAAGACCTGTTCTAGGCACAGTGCAAATTTAAACTTGTTTAATCATCTTATAACCCTATGAGGCAGGCATTACACTGCTTTACAGTTTCTAAAATGTATGCTATTTTAGCTTCTCTGAAATTGTGATGCATATGACAACTGACAATGTCTTATAAATTACAGTGATTATTTCAGTCATTGGAGATTTGGAAGGTAGAACATTCCAGACAGGAGGAGATCAGAGTTTATTGGGAACCTGCAGGAACACAGAGGAGTCAAAGACAAATCCTTCTCAGCTGGGTGAAACAAGCTTTCCTCCAGTGTTGTGAACCAGTTGAGGTTTTTCCCCTGTTAGGATAAACTCCATGAAGATGGACCACATCTTAGTCTCCTTGTGTGTCTCCAGAATCATCTAGTGTGGTACAAAGAGCCATTTGAGTTGTTGATTACTGAATGATTAGATGAAGATGCTGAGGAGTTGCCTTCCCTACAGCAACCCAGGTCTTCCCTTTCCATCCCCAGTGACTTTTCACAAATGCACCAGTCCCTAGAAGTCTTTCTACCATGATCTCTGGCCATCTTGTTAGACTTTGCACAGAGGACCACAGACAAGAGTCAAGACAATCTCATGCTATTTCACTAGGTTATCATGTAGCTGTCATCACTCTTGGAGGTGGGGACAGGTTCCACCATCATCATGGAATATGAGTCCCACAAAGTCCTTTGGCACCATGTTCAGCATGTTACAGTTGTGTCTTTTGGTGCATACACAATCTTAATTGAATATGGTGTGATTTCCTACTTAGTGTCTTGCTCAGTAAACCATATATTCCATGGAATAGGCACTGGGTTCCAAGAGAACAACACACATGTATAAAAGTCCATGCTTATCAAATGGTGACTTTTCACTAGTAATGTGGAAGGTGGGGGAAATGTAGTAGGTGGGGTTGGAGATGGCAGCTGTGGGGTTGAGTGCTGGGGCACGTCACAACAGGAACTTTGACATCATCTGGTTCTTGGTTCAAATCCCAGATCTCCATTTACTCACTGAGTGATTTGGAGGGTGGGTGATGCTGTGGTTTGGATATGGTTTGTTCTTCAAAGATTCACATACTGGAAGCTTGGTCCCCACTGTGGTGATGCTGAGAGAGAGGGTGGAAATTTTAAGAGATGGGGCCTAATGGGAGGTTTTAGGTAACCAGAGCATCACACTTGGAAGGGATTAATGCCGAGCTTGAGGAGTTAGTTCTCAAGGGAGTGGGTTGTTATAAAATGAGGCTATGTCATGCATTTGGCCCTTTCTGCATTTCAATTGTTCTCATTTGCATTGTTCTACCATGTTGTGACATAACCATGGGGAACTCTCCCAAGAAACTTAATAGATGGGACAGCCTTATCTTGGGTTCTCAGGTCCAAAACTGAGCTAAATTCACCTCTCTCCTTTATATATACTAACTCAGACATATTGTTAAAGCAACGGAAAATGGACTAAGACAAATGGTAACATAATTAAGGGGCTCAAATTGGACTTATTATAATTGGACAAATTGGACTTATTATAATGCCAACTTCACAAGGAATGGTCATGAGGATTAAATCAGATAACACAGCTGGACGTAGAGGTACACACCTGTAACCCCAGCAACTTAGGAGGCTGAGGCAAGTGGATTGCAAGTTCAAGGTCAGCTTTAGCACCTTAGTGAGGTCGTAAGAAATTTAGCAGGACTGTCTCAAAATAAAAATAAAAAGGGTTGGGAATGTCGCTCAGTGGTAAAGCACCCCTGAGCTTAATCCCTCCTGCCCCACAGAACAGTTACAGCATGTTGTAAGTGCTCATAGATACCAGCCCATGTTGTTATGAGCATTGTTGCTCTCATGATTTTTTTTTCTCTGTGGTCAGGACTTTGGTAACTTCTTCACTGTCCCTGCATAGTTGCCTAGCTATTAGGCTTTTGTGATGGTCATTTTCATTTGCTTAAAATCAATTCCTCCTGAGCCAGGTTGCTCATTCACCATGGCTCTGCACGAGAAGAAGAAAGCAAGAAGCTATATGTATGGGGGTGGGGATGGCTCTGGGGGATGTGGAGAGATGGAGTGAGTCTGGCTCTGCTGAATACATATAATCAATAGGTGAAATCGATGTGTTCATAAAAGTTACAGGTCCTTGCTGGGTGAGCTGTTTTCCACAATGCCAAGGAATGCATCTATTTCATTCTTCTCTTCTTGGAACCAGAGTATATTCCCATAGCATCCTCAAAGCTTGGGAGTCAAAGTTCATTATCATTACCTCATTTTTTGCACCCTCCATCAGAGGGGTGTTTGGAAGATAAAATCTCTGAATTAAACCTGAGAGCTTCTTTGCTTCTAAGAAGGAAAGAATACATGCACAGAGCTTGGAGCATTCATTGATTCAGTTAGTATTTACTGTGCACCTACTATGCACCAGATGCCTTTTTTTTTTTAAAGCACCAGGGATTCAGTACCAAGTGAGATAGATTCAGACCCAGACCCTGCCTATGTGCCACCAAGTGTGTGGCAGGAGATGGACATTAAGCAGCTGTGATGCAGCTATGATTAGGGCCTTGATCCTGTGGGGATCAAGGGAACCTTTCCTGGGGACTTGGAGTAAAGCTGTGGCCTAAGGGGGCAGTGGAGTCTGACCAGGAGAAGGGTGGGCACAGAGAAGAACATCCAGACCCCAAGGAGCCCCACAGGAAAGGCTCTGTGGAGGAGGGGTAGTGATCAGAGAAACAGAGGCAGCAGTGGGTGGGGACAAAGGGGACTGGAGACCTCTAGGTTTAGCAGGAGGCACATGGTGTCAAGGTGAGATGCTGGGTCTTTGTCCTGAGAGCAAAGGAAGAACAGTAGTAAAGATAAATGGTCACATTCACGTGAAGAAGAAGCATTCAGTCTCCTTTGTGGAGGAAGAATCACGTGTGGTGAGTTGAGAGAAGACGACCCCAGTCTGGGACTCTCTGGCATGCAGGTGAGAAGTGGGGGAAAAGAGGCTCTCAGGGTTCAGCAGTGAGGGAGGGTGAGGGGAACTGGAAAGAGTGTAAAATTAGACTTGATCAATGGGGGAGTGATTGGAGGTGGAAACTGAAGTCAAAGTGACACTAGGGTTTGGGGTGGTGGTTGTCTTCCTGAAGTAGGGACAGAACAAGGGGAGCAGGTCTGACCAGGAGAGGTAGTTCGAGCATTCCATTTTAGATACATCGACTTCAGGTATTAGAGACAGTGAAATGGAGATGCCATGTAGCAGATAGACATGAGCTTGCAGCTAAAAATAAATCTGGGTTGATAAGAATTATAGTCACCCTTTTTATCTGATGCAGCCCAGTGGGTGGTTCTAATTCTAGCTGGCATAGCATTTTGAGTGGGTGCTACATCTAGAACTTTCCATTGCTAGACCATCTTTCTCTGTGGCTGTGACCTTCACAATTTAGCATTTCTGTGCTCCCCTTTCCTCCACATAAAATGGTGATGGCTATGTCTGCTTCAGTCTCGCCAGGAGCACATGTTTGAGGATCCATTAAACTGAAAATAAAACATGTGGGGCACTTTGGAAATAAGAACTATGTTAAAACAAGGAGTTATTATAGTTGTGCATAAGCCAATGAAAAGCAGAAATACAGCCCCAAGGCTCAGTATCGATCTTGGTCCCTGTGCTTCCCGCAGCCAAATAAATCTGACATTCCTCCCCAGGAGTGCAGGCTGAGCGGATGGCAGGTCTCCAGCTTCCAGCCTCCCCACCCTACTCCAAGGTTATGTCCTTTCTTGGCTTGGGCCAGCTCAAGCACCCCCGTCCCTCCCTGGGCTGTGCTGACTGCCCTTCCAACTCATGCTGGTTACAGGGAATATTCCAATTGTGAAGTTGGAGTTTGGCCAACAGTGAATGCCCTCTCATCAAACTGGGGACAGTTTCCCCCCTGAAAAGGGAGATTGACTCTGTAGAACAAGGGATTTTTAAGGGGATCCAAAGGAGATGCTGTAGACAGAGTTTTTGAAATTTAGGATGCATTAGTGGTTATGGGATTTGCTTAATTCATTCACTTGATCTCTGGATAAGTATTTATTGAGTGCCCACTGAATGCTGGGGTCTGAGACAAGCCTGGGAACACAGGAACAAAACAGCATAGTCTCTTGGAATTAAGATTGGAATTGAGGAAGAGATGCTAAACACACTTGGTGTGTCGGCAGAAACATGAGGAAGAATGTGCCCAGAACCTAGTGCACAAGGGGCAGGGGCAAGGGGCCAGGAGTGCAGGGCTTTGTCAGTCATGGGAAGGAGTTTGGGTTTTTGTTTTGGTGTTATGGCAAGTCACTGAAAGCTTCTATGATTCTAGTGATTGGTAATTTTGTTTCAAAAAGATTGCTCTCACTCATGAGTGAATAACTGGCTGTAGGGGAAAGAATCAAGAAAAGTAGTAAGGAAGTTTGTGTGGTCCTTTGGGTGAGAAGTGATGGTCAAGTGGACTGGGTGGTGCCCATGGAGGTGGCATGAAGTAGATGCATTCCAGGGCACTTGGAAGCGGAAGGAACCAGTTTGCTGAAGTACAGGAAGAGAGGGGTAAGGAAATGGAGAAACTGAAGATAATCCACAGGAGTCTGGCTTAAGCAGCCTGTGGATGGATACTTTTACCACAGAACACAGGTTTGGAGGGAAAGGGTCATACCAGGGGTCATCTGGAAGAGATGTCCAGTATGAAGCTGGATGTACAGTGGAAGTCCTGAGATACTTGCAGGCTGAGATTGCACTTGCGTATTCTCAGCGGATGATAGGACAAATGTGAGCCCCTAGGGAAGGGCTCAGATGGTGAGAGCACAAGGTCTCAGTCTGCATCCTAAGAAGCCCTGGTATAGATGCAGGAATGACCAATGGGGACAGGAAAGTCAGGAGGGACAGTGCCACAGGAGACCACAGAAATTGCTCAGAGGCCCCCTAGGGGAGGCTTGGAGGTGACTGCTGAAGTAACAAGTCTATTCGGTTATTGAAGCTGACAGACAAATTGGAGTGGGTTGAGGAATGAGTTGTAAGTGAGGAAGCAAAAATGACATCCAGGGATGACTCTTTGGAGAAGTCTTGCTGTCAAACTGGACAGAGCAATGAGGAAGTACTGATTGCCTGGGTTTCTATGAAGAGAAGAAACATTCTTTGTATCATTTCTAAGCCTCTCTCCCCACTCTGATATGCCCAAGGATATGACATCGAATACCTAAAACATTTCCATGATAAAATACACACAACCAAATTATGGCAGCAGGACTCAAAACTGGCTACACCCCAGTTGTTGACTGAGAGAATGGTTCAGCTTGTTTGGATGCTTTTCATTTATTCATTCATCAGATATTGTGAGTGCTGCTATGTGCTTGGAACTTATGTCCTGGACACTGGGTGCAGCTGTTCCCTCATGGTGCTGTAGCTCATGGGGAGGACAGACATGGAATAAGAGACTTCCAGTGCAGTAAGTTTGCAGCTGGAGAAGCATTGTGTTCTCAGGGACGGTATCACCAGGGTCCTGGCCTGGTCCACAAGCTAGCAAGTCTCAGAAAAAGTGAGGATGAATAAATGGAGGGGTACATTTATGAGGCTCAAGTTGAGGCAGACATTGGTCCAAACAGAGGTAAGGGTCCAGTGCTGGAGGGTGCCCATTTCCACTGGGGTCTGTACTCAAGGCCAGCCTGTCCCAGAAGTCAGGGCTGGAGGAGGAGTGGACAGAGAGGTGGATAGGGGTCAGATGTACATGGTCTAGAAAGCATCGTGAAGTGTTCTGAGCTTGTGTTGTGGGGGTGTGTGACGGTGTAGCCAGACTTGTGCTAAAAGAACACTAGGTGTCTGGAGAATGGGTGTGTGTACAGAGAAGGTGGCAGGTAGAAGGTGTTAAGTCCTCCCAGCCTTATTTAATCAAACATGACTAATATTTGGGAAGGGGTCAGGGGTGGGGGCCAGGTAGTTTTCTGCTTTTCTCTGTCCCAAAGCCTCATCCAGTTCTCCTTTTCCCTTTCACGCCCTCTAGGAAAACCCAACAAGTTAATGCTGGGGCCAGTTCTCAAAGGGCGGGGACAGAATCAACACCATAGGGTTAATGTGGGGACAACCGTGTAGAAATGAAGGCTAGAGGGCTTGCACAGGGGACTAACAACCGTGGGCCCGTACGGAGCATAGAATGCAGAGATGTAGTAGGTGCTTAACCTGGGACGAGCAGCACAGAAATTCATTCAAACTTTGTGGTGCATAACGGAGAGCCCATAAAAAATGCAGACTCTTGGAGACCCTCCTAAGGAATGCTGACTTAGCAAATTGGGGGGCCTGAGCTAGCAATCCCTATTTTAAAGAAGATCTCTCCTGTCTTCACCAAGATGAGTCTGAGCCAGGTGACCCGACGACCTCCCTCTGAGAATGCCTCAATGCTATAAGCTTCTAGGCTTTCTATTCTCAGTTACCTCAACTGTCTTGCACCACCCGAGGCCTGAAAGCTTGTGTCCGCCCTGCATTGAGATGTGAGCAATCCACGCACTGGCTCTGGCGTTCGGACCGTCTGGCGGGCCGCACCGCAGCACGTAGCCGCCAGAGGGCGCCAGAGGCCTCGGCTCCCGCTCTCCGGCTTCTCCGCCCGCGGACGCCGCGCCCGAGCCGGCGAGCGAGCTGAGCCAGAGCGCTGCGGGCTCACAAAGCAGCCGGACGCGCGGCGGCGGCGGCGACGGCGGCTGGTGGCAGGAGCGTAGGGAAGCCAGCCAGATAAGCTTTCTCCGCGACCGCGTCACAGGAGCTCGAGCAACTCGGACGCGGGGACCCGGGCCGGCCCCCAAGGTACGTGCCGCGTGGAACCCAGCGCCCCAACTTGGCGTAGTTGGGACCTCTCCTGCCCGCCCGGAGGGATGGCAGGGTCAGGGCCTGGGGGTATCTCCGAGCGCCCCTCTTGCAGCCGAAACCGCAGGGCGGGCGAAGCTTTCCTTTCCCTTTCCTCAGCTAGGGACGGGAGACCCCAGTGGCGGGCTTCACCCCCCATCCCCAAATTTTGCCAGAGCCGGCGCTGCTGCTCAGAGCCCTGTTCACCCTCTCCCTGCCTCAAAGCTGTGGGCACCGTCTGTGGGAGTGCGGCTTGCGGATCCTGGGCTCCGGGGTTTTGAGGAGGGGTACCCACGCCGCTGACCTGAGAGCAGCATTCTGTGGGGCACCGGGAGAACAGGCGAGAGGGGTCCTCTGTAGTTTGCTAGCTGCACCTAATTTGTGCCCCAGCCTCTGCATTCCTAGGTGAGTCCCCATGTGTGAGACAGGTCCCAAGGTCTCTAGATCCGCGGCAAGCGCCCCAGGTGTGCTAGGGACGACCCCGTCCCCGCTGTGAGACCCCCACCTTTATAGCTAGGACCGGTTTCCGAGGCGCTCAGACGCCGGGTACTCGGCGAGGGGCTCACAGCCCCGTCGTGCCCCTGCTCCGCAGATGCCAGCGATCGCGGTGCTCGCGGCGGCCGCCGCGGCGTGGTGCTTCCTCCAAGTCGAGAGCCGGCACCTGGACGCTTTCGCCCGTGGCGCGGGCCTCGATAATGGCAATTTCCTAGACAATGACCAGTGGCTGAGCACCGTCTCCCAGTATGACCGGGACAAATACTGGAACCGCTTCCGAGACGTGAGTACTGCTGCTGCTCGGTCTTGCGGGGTGGGGGAAGGGTGTCTTGTAGAGGGGGACTCTGGGGCCTGGTGGGAAGGTCGCCCCATGTAGACCTCCCACGGAGGGCGTCATTGGGTGCGTCTTGCCTGAGAGGAACTTTAAAGGGAACTTTGAAGGCTTGATTTTCTTGCCCGTTACCTGTTGTTCAGGTGTATGTATTTGTAGGACTGGGGCAGGTGATCGTATTAAAATACTGCACAAACCCAAGCAACTGTGAAGGGAGAGACTCGCTAAGCTTCTGAATTCTCTTGATGGCAATCACTGACTTTGCCAAGCCCAAGGGAGAAGCTTCCTGGGGCAGCAGTGATTTCGACCATTTTGGGGGCGTATCAGAAAAATCTTTACTGGAGAGGTTAGGTTTGGGGATGAAGCCATCTCATTTATTAAGGAGCCAGTTGTGACTGGTGTGAGAGGAGGTCAGGGTGGAGGGCTGCCCTGACAATGGGCCTAATAAAATGTTGGGGAGGACCAGGGAGGTTTTGACCCTTTGAATCTTTAGGGAGGGGGAAAGAGAACAGGTGGCCCATGGAGTTGGACCATATCCCTCAAGGAGAGGCATGGGAAGGAAGAAACTTATTCCTGGACCAGAAGTGTCTGTGCTACCTGTTTCTGCCCAGGGTTGGCTGCCACTTCCCAGATGTGCCCCAGAAGATGTCAGGGCAAGAGGCACTGTTCAACCTCTGGGCAGATGGCATCCCTTCTGTGCAGTGGGAGCTGCTGCCAGCTCCTTCAAAGATTGCCCCAGGTGGCTGGGCCATGCCTTTCAAGGGGACTTGGAAGTGTGATATTTTATGGTATTTAACATTAGGAGATTTCTGTCCCTGGGACACATTAAATATTGTAAAAATGTCCAAAGCTTAATGATGAAAAAAAGATTTTTTTATGTTCAAATGCATTTCTGTTTTGTTTCTGGAGCAGTTTTCAAGTTGAACTAATATTTTTGCTTAACTAATGTGAAACAAATATTTTTAGCAGCTTGCATTTGTAAATAGCTTGATCCATACCACATAGCACCCCTCCCCCCTACCTTTTGTCATCCGGCATGGTTTATAGGTTCTTTGAGGTGGGAGATAAGTGAAGGTCTTCCACTCATCTCCCCTGGATTCTTCATAGTCCCATTCTCAGTGTCCCTTACAAGGAGAAGATCTAGGGAATAGAATGAATGCCAGACATTTGTTTCCTTGTGCTTTCTAAAGAGCACCCTCTTCAGGTCCCTTTCTAGAGGAGCAGATGCACTCATAGCCTTGAGTGGGATTTGCCAATCTCTCTACTCTCCCTTTTCTCTCCCCATAGTTGATGGTGGGCTGCTTCTCCTGGAAAGGGGCCTTCAAACACTTCCATTGAACTTCCACAGTTATTTGGGGCCCTACTTTTACAACAGATATACTCCCTGCAGCCCTCTCCCACCCCATCTAAGTTCCTGCCACACCCCACCACGTGCTCTGGTCTGCTCTATGAACCATCCTTGATCCACCTTTCTGCTCAGATCTGAGAAGTTCTGCACTGACTACTCTGCCTATAGCTCAAAAAGATGCCCCAAACATGAAGCTTTTGTTCATTGACTCACCTAGGGTAGAAATCATTTTGCTTGGTGCTTTTGGTTTGTTTATTTTACCATTGTTAGATAGAGTTGAATGGGGCAGATGCTAAACTCTGCTAGAGCAGGGCAAATTGGGCCAGGTGTAGAGGTGAAGGGCCATCTTTGCAGGTGCCCTAATTCCCACAACAGGGGTGGAATGGGAGTGCCTTGTGCTTGTTGGGGTCTTTGGGTTGCAGAAAAAAATCTGCCCTGCTTTTGTGCTTCTTTAAGTTTTCTTTCTCACTGTATCTTAAGTATGACATTCTTAATTTCCCTTTACCTTTATGTTTTTAAAATTTTGGCTTCATTTCTAATTTTGCTTATGGGTAGTGCTGACATTTTACATCCTTGGATCAGTGTTTTTTCCTGATTGATGATGAGGCCCACCTGGGGTGTTTGCTAAATTATAGCACCCAGGTTCTTCCCCTGGAAGTTCTGATTCCATATTTCTGGGGTGAGTGCTAGGATCCATATTTTAAACAAATATACAAGGTAATCCCTATGTTTAAGAAATATTGCTTTAGCTATTGCAAAAAAAAAAAATTCAAGGCTTACCAACAAAAAGATGCTTTTCATGTTCAAATTCATTGCATTTTGTTTCTGGACCAGTTTTAGGTATTAAACTATAATTTTTAGCAGTATATAATTTGTAAAAATGATGATTTGATCCAGCATAACATTAAAAACATCTAAAAATGTTTAAAAATGCTCAAACATCATCAATCATCAGCCTTTTTATATGCTTCATGGACTCTTCTTATACCAGCAGTGGCTCAGACACAATTTACTGCCATTAACCTCTTGAAAGTATTGCAAAAATCAGACCAGATGGTCTTTTAGGGCAAGTTCAAGTGTCTTCAGTTGGGTCATTTACTTGGAATAACCACAAAGCATGGGTCCTCTGGGATCAGGGAGTAAAATGTTGCTTTCTCTAGAAATTAGCTACTCAGCGGACAATAGTCCCAGTTAGCATGGCAGTTGCTCAATCAGCCTGATCATTTTCACTGAGCCAGTCCTTGTTCTTGGTTGATAAAGCCCCAGCCTCTTTTCTATGGCTTTTATTTTTGTTGTTTTCCAAAGATTTGGATAACTTTGAAAGGCTGTGTCTTTACTGTTAAGATGCTTGTCAATTTAGGAAACTTGGTGTGTGAGAAAACTACTTCCATTACCCTCTCTTGTTAATTTGTTCAACTTAGGAGAAAGATAGTTAGAAGTTAAGTTTGAATGTGGGAAACAAAGCTAAGGGCTCTTTTTGGAGAGGTGACGGCATTCATTGGTGGTTTTTATTGGGCCAACATTGAAACGTATATGGTGAGATGTGTGTTCCATGTTCCCTTGACTACTATGTGTGCTGTGACATAGCCAGAGATGACTTAGCAGCCTCTACTTGTCACTAGTGTGCTCTAGGCACACAAATATTCACTATCTCTGTTTCAGAAGTAAATCCTCCAGAACAACTTCATGGCCTGTTACCTAGAGTTAAGGATGCAGGAGAAATGTAACAACATTCAGATGATTGCTCCTAAATGCACTTGTGGCCTGTTAGTTTGGTCACTGTTCTTTTACAAAAACTAGCAATTGGGATGTTTTGGCCATAGGGAGGCTTGAACTTTTTCACAAATGCAATATAAAGAAGGAGGAAATGCAGAAGGCAAATGTTTATATTAAGTTTATAACAGTTTCTTGTCTCTAGCTGTCATACAGTTTAATTCCTTTGTGGTTTGAGGTTGAAACATCATACCACTAATCTGATGTGACTTTGACTTTCTGTGACCATTACCACAGGGAAAAGTCCTTCTTAATTCATTCATTCCAACCAACACTTGCTTACCATGTGTTAGACAGTAGGCTATCAAGGTGAACAGGATTAATTCATGTAATCTCTTAGGTAACCTCTGGTTCACTCTTATGCTGCCATACATTTCTTTTTCATTCTTTTTTTAAAGTAAGGTTTGTCTTATAAAGAATATATATTCTGGTTGTAATTGAAAGATTAAAACATTGCAGAAATAGACAATAGATGTATGGAACACTTATTATGCTAACTTGTATGGAACACTTAGTATGCCAGGCATTGTTTAATGTACTTCCTATATGTTATTTCATTTGCTATTTGTAACTATCCTATGAAAGAACTACTATTATCATTCCCTGTTTGCTGGGAGGTTTAATTCTGTTGGTCAAAATTTCAGAGATGGGATGTGGAGGAGCCTGGGCCCTGCAGCCACTCCAGGACTGGGAGGACTTGGGTGTGCAACACTATTGACATCATATTGCAAGTCTTCCCTGCTTAAATCCTGAGGGCAATCAGTGAAAACCTTAGGTTAAGACAGAGTGCAATGGGAAGGCAGGTGGACACAGCTTATTGCAGAAGTCATGTCAGCCCTATCGGCTCCTACTAATAAGCTTCTGATTTGATTAAAATAATATTGTTGCTTACACCAAACATGACATTTTCTTTCTTTTACCCACATGAAACTAGCCCTGACATTTAACTCCAGGATAATTACCTTTATCAGGCCCAAAGAATCAGAAGTGTTGCCTTGGCTGGCATTTATCTTACTCCAGAGTGACCTGGGTTTGTAATTCTAATGAGAGTGCAAGGACCAGCCCTTGCTCTTTTTTCTTTCTGGTGCATACTCTGTGGAATTTAGTGGTCTCTGTAGCAGAACTGGGGTGGCCGCAAGCATCAGATCTGCTCATTTGATCTTAGCATCTCAGCTATAATGAGTTTCAAGGGCAAGTGGAGCTTATTGATAGAATGGGGGCTGGCTCAGTTGGTAGGGCTGGTGACAAGAGAGGTGGTATGGCTTAGTGGATCAGTCATTAATCTGTCACCACAGAAACTCAGCTTGTAATGGAGAGTAGCAGAAAATCATTTTGATTAAACAGGTTCAAGGAGACTTAA
This sequence comes from Glaucomys volans, assembly GCA_020662805.1. Classification (NCBI taxonomy): domain Eukaryota; kingdom Metazoa; phylum Chordata; class Mammalia; order Rodentia; family Sciuridae; genus Glaucomys; species Glaucomys volans. The sequence continues at coordinate 248,763 of JAJEJO010001416.1, forward strand.
ATGAGTCTGTGATCCTGACTCTCTTTAATGAACCCACTATCTTAAATCCCCTGTACCAGATGACCACTGATAGAAATAATTTTTTCACAGAGATCATTATAAAGGGCCATTTTGAAAGCTGATAGGCCTAAGAGCATTCTTGTCTTTTCTTTCCTTACCTTTAATTCACCCTTGCCAGAGAAGAACTAGGTCTTGTCTGGCAAGTGTGGTGGAGCTTTTTGCCCCAGTTGACCTTCTCAGGCTGAATGCCCTGCTTCTCCTGGGTCTCCCCAACCCCACAGGATTTCAGCTGGACTGCATTTCTGGGAGGATAAGTACTCTCCTCTCTGCTGATGAGGCTATTTTCAAAACCAAGAAGTGGCTCCAAGTGGATAATTGGACTGATAATATTCCCGTAGAGGAATGGGACCTAATCATTAGCTCAACTATTTTATCTTGCTTGAGACAAAGCAATGTTAGTAATTAAATATTTTATAATACATAATTTCTTATTTATTTGCTCAATATATTGCATTTCAAATCCAACTCAGTTTCTCAAATCAGGCATATTCAGAAGGATTTATTTTCTACTATATAGCCCTTGGGAAATTCCTCAGATTGAAGTTCATGTTGATCCTATCTCCTCAGGTGAGATAATTACAAACAAAAGAAATTTCCTATAAGAGGTTAAATAATTTGCCTAAGGATACAAGTATTTTTTCACCATATGTTTTCCAGTATGAGATGACACCAAAATATAAGATGTGCCCAGGATGAAGCATTTATTAGACCCCTGCAGAAAGATGGACTACAGAGGTCAGTACCTTCATTGTGGAGGGAAGCAAGAAATTAACCCATCATGAAGGAAAGTGTCCACAGCCAGGCAAACCACCTGTTTCCATGTTGGCTTTGGTAGATAGAAAAGTTATACCCTGAGCCACTGAACAAACTGAACTCTTGCAGATTTTTGGTTTAAATGTGCACTATCATTGCAGTCCCCACAAAACCTCACACAGTTAATTTAAAGCAGTCTCAGGTTCCTTATTCTCTCTGAGCCTCTGACACCTTATCTGTTATGTTAGGAGAATACTATTGTTGAGGACTTGGTAAGTGACTGAAATCTGGTCCAAGCTGGCTTAAATAGAATGGAAAACTTAGTGTGTAACTGAAAATTCTAATAAACTGTGACTTCTTGTAAGGCTAGACCCAGGGACTCAAGTAAACATCATAGGACTTGGAATTTGTGTATTCTGTCATTCTCTCCCCTGTCCCCCTGTCTTTGGACTTTGTTTCCACTTATGTTAGTATTCTTAGGCTGATTAGTTCCATATAGTGGCAAATTTACATCATAAAATTTTTATGTTTCAGCAGTGCTAATAAAAGTTCTAGAATTGAGTAAGACTTGTAAGATTTCCCTGTGTCATGTACCCATTCCTCAGTCCCTTTATCCAAGTTGAGAGAATTTGATGATTGTGCAGGGCTGTGTTACATGCTCAGGGCTGGAACTGAGACTTGGCACTAGTGGTGGTAGGAGCTCCACTGGGTCCCATGTTCTGAGAGTGGTAGAAGGGCAATTTGTTAAGGAGAAATGTATGCCTGGAGGGCAGATGTCAACAGATGTCCACAGATGTCCATTACGTTGACTGACTTCACCAGCCTGGCATGAAGAGTAAATTGGTTTAATGTATTGTCTGGCTTAATAAATGCTCAATAAGAGGAGGCTGTTATTTTTATTAATATTAACTCCTGTAGCACTTTTATGCATTATTCTTCAATTTATAGTTGTGCATGCCTATATTTTAGCTTCTTTAATAGTTGGATCCTTGTTGAAGTATGAGTCTAAAACTTATGTCTTGCACACAGCAGGTGGTCAGTAAGCATTTTGTTGGCTTGAATTGCATCCTAAGCATACCTCTTAGATTAGAGGACTTTCCTGGGTAAGCATATGGTGGTCTGATAGGTGGGAATTCTAGGTGTCACACACATTCAAAAATTATTTTGCTTTTTTGGTTTAATCCCTATCTCTAAGCCAGGACTTCACAGCTTTATAGTTCCTTTTAGGATACACTATTATGTAGAGCTTGCTGTCTCCAGACCTTTATAATAGAGCCCAGGGCAGGAAGCTGTTCAGGGAATGTTTAGATGAATTGGAATGAATGAGTGAACTCTCCCAGGTCAGAACTTTTCATAACCCCAGGGAATGTGGAGGTTCATTGCAAAGGGGTGACCCCAGTGAGTCACACAAGCTTGAGTATGTGCTCATTTTATCAGTAATTGCCAGTGGTGGTAGATACCAACATATGGAGTGTTGAGAGGCAGGAGGAACCTGATACAGGGAGAAAAAAAATCCAAAAAACTCCCTCATCGTTTAGGCACAGTCTCTAATCCTGTGCAAAGTTCCTTGTGGCTGAGTGATATCATGGGTAAGGGCCCACTCTTAATGATAGTTCTCAGTCCATTCTTGCCCAGGATAAGCTTGAATCTTTGACTCAGGTGTCAGTTTCCTCATCAGCATACTTGGGACAAAAAACTGACTTTGTGGAGTTTTGGGGAGGACTGAGTGTATATATGGCACAAAATAGGTGCTCCTGATCTCTGAGTGGCCAGTGTCCCTGATGTTTTCCAAGGTTCACTTTTCTTCTACCTCATGAGTGTGGGCCATTGGCACAAAGCTATGGGTGCTGCTTTTTGTCTTAGAAGCATATTGGGGAAGTTCGTTCCATGATCCTTGAGCCTGTCTTTGCTCCATTGCTTGCCAGTCTGGAAGGCTGTGTGAGGTTACTTCCCACTTTTTGTTATTTTCCAGTTATAGCTCCTGGCAGAGAAGACCTCTCCATCATATTTCACATGATCCCTGGGTCCCTCCTGAAACTGGGAAATAATTGGGAAAGGGTTGTGCTTAGCTCTGCCAAAATTCTAGTTATCTGAAGGGCACCCCTGGAGAAACTGTTACACCAACTGAACTCTAATTGTGAAACTCTGATCCAGTTGCCCCCAATACATCTCAAGAGGGGAAAACTTCATTTCATCTTGCAGTATGGTTCCAGGCTGGCTGTATAGGCAGGAAGGGGGATTAGGTCCATTTTGAGGCAAATAGTCCAGCCAGCTTGTGTGTTACTCTGGCTTTCTTGCATCCTTTGTTATCAGATACTTGCAGTTTGGTCTTGGTGCTGTGTGATGTTGGTATCACGTCTTTGGGGTAGTGTCTTTGGCAGCCAGCAATGCTTCTTGTTGGTGTTCAGGCAGTTCTCAGGTTCCAGGTTTGGCTTTAGAACCAGCTGGAAAATACTAGTAAACTTGGCCAGACCTTTTTTCCTTCTCTCCAACGACCCACCTCTTCAGTTTCAGATCATTACAGGCAGTCGGAGGGCCTAGAATTTACTGCACCTGAAACGGATTGGCTGTAGTTTAGGAAAACCTGAACAATAACAAATAGTTCACCCAGGGCAGGGTGATTTGTTGGTGTGAAAATGTTCTTCAAATGCCAGCTATGCCATTCCTTTGCTAGGTGCAGGGTGCAGAAAACAGACACGGCTCTTACTGTCCTGGAGCTTGTGGTCTAGTGTGGTAGACGGATGAACAATCCTGAAACAGTCACATAGGTATGGTAGAGAAAAGTGCTAAGAAGGTAGAGACACTGTTGCTCTTAAAATGCATCCTGAGGTGGAGGAGGAACTCACTAGCCTGGGAAAGGCACGGAGGCTGAGTCCCAGAGGATGGCAGGAGCCAGCCAGGTAAGGAACAGAGGTGATTTTTTTCCAGACAGTGGGATAAGCAGTTCTGAAGGTCCTGAGGAGCCCTTGAGGAGCTTCCAGATGTGTTTGCCCCAGTAGCATGCTCTTCCTTAGGAGGCTTAGAAAATGTGCTCCACACATTTTCAGTTTAACACACATTTTGTGAGGGGCAGGAGAGTGAGTCAACTGTGGAAAGTGAGGCACACAGATGGCCCTGGTATTTGGAAGCATGGCCTGTTCTTTTCTCCCCTCTTATGTGATTTTCTCTGTTGTATGCTGCTTGTTCTCCCAAGTCTTCCTTTCCCCAGAATACTTACCACTTCCCTAGTGTCTTCAGTCCATGAGGTTTTCCTTCCTGCTGTGGACAGGTGTCCTAGATTTCAGAGCTCTGACAATTCTCACTACTGTTTAGAAATAAGGACACTGTAGAGTTTCTGGACAAAGTGATGATTTGTCATGTTTATCTTTCAAAAATGACATTAGTATTCATGGGGCAGCTCCTTGTCTCCCCACAACTGGTGAAAACCAACTGAGGGCCAGACTTTGAGGCTGAAGATGCAATGAAAGCTTTTCAAGCTCAGGGATCATGGTTTGGGGGAAAGACTGACACATAGGCAGTCACTGCGGTGGCCCATTGGCAGAGCTGTGTGGCATATACTCTTTACAGCCCTTGGATCTGGGTTCTTCCTATGTACTCATGACAGACATGAAGATAATGGTGTCTCATTCACAGACCAGGAATTTTTCCAGAAAGATGATACTGATATTCACATTAATTTGCTTGAGTTAACTTTTCTTATGGTTCTGTGAAAATATGTCCCTCAGGAGACCTTCTCCCATTTGATGCTTGAAAATGAACTTTGGTGCCGTGGGGAAGGAAAGAAGGACGAGTTATACAACTCTTGGCAGTAATTTTCAGATTCTTCCTGTGTGATCTTGACATGTCACACTACAGCAAGCACCATCAACATCCCCCCACTTGATTATGTGGGGGGTGAGCAGCTACTTATGCAGAGTCTTTTGGTGTCTGTGCTGCAGACAGGAGAGCAGAACATACTGCAGGTGTCCCAGAGGATGTTGGCCCAATGCAACCTGGAGAAGACATTTATGCAGAGAGCAGAGGACTCTCTATTTCAACTGTACCCTTTCTGTCCCATGCTGCAGGGGGAGTCATTCTAACCCATTGTAAGAGAGACTGGGCCAAGGGGAAAATGGAAGTGCCCTGAGGGATGGTCTAGAGCGGCATTTTCAGACTGACACCTTTATAATCTCATAAAGTCACTGTCGGGGCTTGTTGCAGATGCAGATTTCAGCCTGCACTTAGTCTAAAGCACAGACCTCAAAGGAGTGGAATCCAGGAACCTGCATATTTATTTATTTATTTATTTATTTATTTATTCATTCATTCATTCATTCATTCATTCATTCATTCATTCATTTATGGTGCTGGGGATTGAACCCAGGGCCTTGTGCTTGCAAGGCAGGCACTCTACCCGCTGAGCCATATCCCCAGCCCTAGGAACCTGCATTTTAAATAAGCAGTCCAGGTGATTCTGATGCAGGTAGTTATCAGACTGCATTTTTAGAAAACTCCTGAGAATTATTGTTCATCCCAAAGAGCCAACACTGTTAGCTCCAACAAGTAACAAAATATTAGACAAGAGAGCATTTTATTTTGAAGATTTGCCGTAAATTATATGAGTGTAGTTATTTTATTTTTATGCCAAGAGGGCCCATTCATATCAGTAGAAAGAAAGATCTAGTGTGTGTGTCTGTAATGGTCTCAGCAACAGTCTTGCCATGAAGTTTCCCTAGAGTGGAATAATAGTTGACCTTTGACCAGCACCAAGGCCACAGGGATGCTTGTACACATGAGCACAGTGGAACTGATATGGGACCTTCCACATGATAAAATTCCAGGGGACCATCTCAGCAAATCTTCCTGTCTCCAGAGGGCTTGCCCAACTCCACTCAACTGTGGTCTGGCTTTGCACCTTCTCTAACAGAATTGGTATGTTTTCTGCATAGAAGAACTAAAGGAAATTGACTCTGACATTGTCTTAGTGTATAGTGAAAAGGGTATTGAAACTGAAGTGGTGTTAAGGGCACATAATAGACAAGGAATGGTGGATGTTAACAAAAAATGTTTGCTCTTCTAGGAAGTGTGCCCTTGGGTACGGAGATGCAAATGCTGGAAGCTCAGAGAATGTCTGAAAGATCTGTACCACACAATGGCACTATTTGCTCCTCTCTTCTTGGTATAGAAATCATCTTGTTTGGTTGCCTAGATTATTTTTGAAACATCAGAGGATATCAAAAACAGATGCATCAAAGTTTAGAAAACTTAGTATCACCAACAAGAGTTGGCAACATTCTTCTTCTGAAGTCCTTCCATTGCTCCCTGAGCAAACTCTGAAACTTTGCTTTACTCTATATTTGACTGAATCTCCTATAATTAATTAGTTCATTAATGATACCTAAAATTGATAAAACTGTTGCCAAGAGGGAGAAAGTAGTTAAATCTATTGAAGAGACTTGTGTGGCTCTCCAGGGCCTTTCTGTTGCTTGTTAAGGCCATTCGGAGAGTTTCAGGTCTTTACATGCTCATTGGACTTGGTGACTCCCTTGGGACTTTGGTGGGCTTCGTTGGTTGGTGTCCAACTCTTTCTTTAAATCACAGCAATGCTCTTCATCAGAGCCAGTCAGTCTTGCTTGGACTTGGGGATCTGGTCTGTAACTTTTGATCAGCCCTCTTAAATGAAGCCTGTGTCACTTTCAGTGAATGAAAGTGAAAATGCTGTTCACAATATAGATAAAATAATGCTGTATTCATTGGTGTTTGAGAAATTGGTGAGATTTTTATGTGTTGGGGTTGGTGGCTTAAAAAAATTGGCACCTCAGAAAGAGCTTTGATAGGATTCTTTTGAACCTTTTCTTTAGCCTCCTTCCATGGTCACCCTAGATCCTGATTCAGTGAGTTTTTTTTTTTTTTTTCTTTGCCTTGGTGGCAAGGCTCCTGTTGCAGGCACTGTGCTGCTCACTTAGGACATAGCAGGGAGAGGAACAAACATGATTACTGTCTGAGACAGAGCACAGAAAAAGAGTTGTACGTGGTTGGGGAAACCTGTTAGAGGTTATTCTACCAATAAAAAGTCTGCAAATGGATCAACACTGTCTATTGGTCCATTGGCAGTTAGTCACTTAAGCCTTCATCTCTGATTGGTGATTTAGTGACCTCAGCTTACCTAGGCTCTTATGCTGTACATGTGTGACCTCTGCTGTTTTGCTTTGAGTCTTGGAACTAATAGGAGGGAGGGTGTCAGTCTGTAAGGTGAAAGGTTTAGATGAGACAGAAATTGATGTGTGCATAATTGCTGAAGTGTGGCGAGTTTAGCTTTGTCGGGGCTCTAGGTCAAGTCAAGGCCTGTAGTGAATGGAGACATAATCACAGAAAAGATCCCCTGGCCTGAGTAGCCCTGGGTTGCTGGGGAGTGTGTTTCATTGGAATATGGGAGATCACAGGTACCCGAAGTGAATCCTCCACCCAACCAGCAAACAGGTCAAGAGGCAGAATATTATGAGCATGAGCATCTAAGAAGTCCATCTTGTGCTCCTTGTAGTCACTGCCTGTTCTCCTGGCAGGAAGAACACTCTTGGCTTTTAACACAGTGGATTCCTTTTGCCAGCTCTTATTCTTTCACAGATGGAACCGTAAGGATGTACCTTTTTGTGCATGGCTTCTTGTATTCAACATCTAATTTGGCACTCACTGCACATATTGTTGTTTCTTCATTTTCTCAGTGCTATGGGATGTTCCACAGTGATTTGCTTGTTCTGTTGTTGAGGGGCATTGAGGTAGTTGCTGGGTTTGGTTATCATGTGGTAGCACCCTCTTGGGTATGTCTTCTGGGGAGCCCATTTTCTTGTACATTTTCAATTATATTTCTAGGTGTGCAATACTCTGGTTACCATGAACTTTTTAAAAATTTTTTTTTCAGTACTGGGAATTGAACCTGGAGCCCTGTACATTCTAAGCAGGTGTGCTTCCACTGAGCTGTGTTCCTGCCCCCTGGGTCACCATACGAACTTCAACTTTAACCAACATGGTTAGTTTTCCAAAGTTGTTGGGCCAGTTACTCTTTCACTACTCATATATGCTAGTTCATTGGTAGCAATATTTTTGTTTTACTGATTGATAAATTAAAAATAAAAACAAAAACAAAAGCAGATCTATAATCTAACTCATATATCCAAATTACCAAAATGTATTGAGTGGCTCCTGTACGTCAGGCCCTTGCCTGCCTTTATGGAGCTTTTGTTCTAGGGTTAAAGATGCAGTTAAAGATACAGCTGTGGTTTTCGGTGCTCCTAACAAAAGTAAACTAAAGGGAATATAGAAGTGATGGATTTATGCTCTAGCCATTGATTTTCCATTATTTTTTTTACTTTAAATTGCACTTAAAAATTTTTTTTAGTTGTAGATGGACACAATACCTTTATTTTATTTATTTATTTATTTTATGCATTGCTGAGGATCAAACCCAGTCCCTCACACATGGTAGGCAAATGCTCTACCACTGAGCCACAACCCGAGCCCTACATTGCACTTTTCCTCATTTAAGGAAATAGGTAAATTTTAAGGATAATTTGGAAGGCGTAGAAAGAGAAATTACTTTCCTCCAATATGTTGGCACTTTTAGCCCTTTTTTTGGGGACATCTATTTGCTTTCAGTAGACTTTTTAATACCATTTTTTTTTTATTTTTACAGACTGCATTTGGATTCATTGTACACAAATGGGGTACAACTTTTCATTTCTATGGTTGTACTTGATGTAGATTCACACCATTCATGTAATCATACAGATACATAGGGTAATGATGACTAATTCCATATTTCATACCTCTGCCTCCTCCCCCCTCTCATCTCCCTCTACATAATCTAAAGTTCCTCCAGTCTTCTCTTCCCCCCGCACCCCCTACCCCCATTATGTATCATCATGCACTTACAGGGAAAATAGTTGGCCTATGGCATTTTGGGATTGGCTTATTTCGCTTAGTATGATATTTTTCATTTCCATCCATTTACCTGCAAATGCCATAATTTTATTTTTCTTTATGGCTGAATAATATTCCATTGTGTATACATACCACAGTTTCTTTATCTGTTCATCTGTTGAAGGACAGAAGGACAGATCTAGGTTGGTTCCACAATCTAGCTATTGTGAATTGAGCTGCTATAAACATTGATGTGGCTGTGTTGCTGTAGTATGCTAATTTTAAGTCCTTTGGATATAAACCGAAGAGTGGGATAACTGGGTCAAAAGGTGGGTTCATTCCAAGTTTTCTGAGGACTCTCCATACTGCTTTCCAGAGTGGCTGCACCAATTTGCAACTCTACCAGCAATGTTTTATTTCCATGGTAAATATCATGCTGTTTTTATGATCTGGTACATTCTTTCTCCCTCTCTGTCTCTCTGATTCTCTAACTCCCTGTCTCCTTAATTTAATAGCACAATGTAAACATTTTAATATGGCATTAGTCCTTGTAAATGACATTTTATTGGTATCTATTAGTCCAGTGAATGTATGTCCTACAACATACCAAACCACTGTGTCTGATAGAAATTTGTTGTTTTCTCCTTGTTCCAAATAATGACATAATGAATGTTTGGGGTATATGAGTCTAATTGCAGTTAGAATTATTTCTTTTTGGAAGTTGAAATGCTTGATGCACTGGCATATGCATTTCAAAGACCATCTCCCATGGAGACAGTTTTGGACCAGTATGTTACCGTGCTGTACCTCTTTTACCCCCAGAATTATAGAATATGTGTTTTACTGCATCCTTGCCAGGATTGGATGTTAGTGGTTTTTTGTTTTGTATGGTTTGGCAAAGAAGGAGGATGGCATAGAGACCTGATGTGCCAAGACAAGTGCAGGCACTGATTCAGCACAGGTAAGGAGCATGGTCCTCAGGTCTTACTGGGAGGGCTATTTCTCTGATCCCTCGGTGTTTTGCCAGGGAAACAGTTTTGAAGGGCTTAGCTTGTACACAGTTGGGAGCAGAACTTGTTGCCCTTCCTCACATTTGTGCCTGTTCTTGTGAGTGCTTTGTAGAGCCTGTTTTCTGAAGAGCCTGTTGAACTCGTTGTGGTGATATTAATGAATCTCAGTCTTGCTTATAATTAGGAGCAGATGCTCTAAGCTGGATTTTAAGTGAAGTTGCTGCTGATGGATTCCCTGCTACTGGTTCAATGTATAGATGCTTTAATGCCCTTGTGGTAGAGGAGGGTTAGAGGAGATCATTAAAAACCAAGTCCATCCTCACTTCAGCAGCAGGGGCTTCTCCTGTGGAATACAGACAAGGCCTGGGCCCAGGGCTCAGTTCATTTGTGTCTAACTAACATCTGCCTGCTTTTCATTACCAAATATTTCCTCCCACCCACTGCTCTCACCACAGCCCTGTCTGGTGCATTGCCTCAGAGTGGGCAGGGAGTAGGTAAGATTTCCTCTAACACTGTCTCAGCATCATGAATGAGATGAAAAACAACAGTTTTCTGGATCTGGGACAGCTCTTTGGGAACCTTTTGCAGGCCAAGAACAGAGATTCTCAGCTGGGGAAAATTCTGTCCCATGAAGACAGTTTTGGACCATAACTGGGCGGGAAGGATGCTACTGGCATCTCGTGAGAAGAGGTCAGTGGTGTTGATAAACATCCTACCAAGCTCAGAACAGTCCCACCACCTCCAGAATCAAGTTGCCAGGAGAGTCAGGGTGGAGAAGTGCTGACCTAGCTGTAGGTTGTTCCTTTTATAATTAGTATTTTTTTTAATGCAATGTGTAGTTCAGATAGATGAAATTGAGAAAAGGAAGCATGTTATCAGTCAACCTTTCTTTTAATCTTTTAAGAAATAAATGTGCCAGATGTTTTTCTAGGCTCTGGGACACAGACCTAAACCAGAAGACAAAACTCCCTGTCCTCAATGGAGCTTATATTCTAGGGTACAGAACTCTTCTTGAGACTCTTTTCCAGAATCAAAAGAGAAAAAGGCAGAAATAATCAAATATCTTCCATGTGCTGGGGAGATTTGACAGATTATTGCAGCCAATTCTGTTTAATAAAGACCATATAATTTTTATTATTTTTGCTGAGATAAATAGCTATTGGGAGTTTTTTTGTGGGAGATGTTGTGTATTTACCTGTGAATCACAGTAGATTGGCTTCTCTGAGAATCAGAGAGCCTGTTTGGTTATCCTGAAGAGTGGGAAAATGTAGCATGAAAATGTTTCCCTTCTCCTAAGGAACTGACAGTCTCCACATGGATGGGCTGGTACTCACTCTCCCTTGATTCTTGTTTTACTGCACATTTTGGGTAGTATCTGCTATTTCCAACAAGATAATCCTTGTTCATAACTTCTATTTCATATGGTGCCCAGCACATTTTGACGATCTGCTTTTCTGAGTTCTGCAGCAGTGACAGCAGGTGCCATGTGACCCATCTTTGGGGACCATGTTCTACACACTGTCTCCCTTTTGGCTTATTAGAGGTATGTGTGAATTCTGTGCTCCTGTGTTTGGGGCCTTGGCACCTATCTTTGGCTTCGCTAGGGCTCTTGACATGTTCATTACCTATTCAAGGATGTGCTTGGAGGCTTTTGCCCTTTTTGTTGGGACAGAAACAGAAACACAACCCATGACAAAGTGATGAAGCCTGCCAGCCTCACAGAGGATGTTCTCTTCTGCTTTTAATTTTGGTTCAAGTAGTCTGTGAATCCACAGTTGGTCCTTGTGATAATGGAGGTGGGAAGAGTAATGCCTTTGATTGTTTGGATGTTTATATAGCTTCTGTTCTGGATTCCAGTCTTAGGATGATAGGGTGGACCATGTGGCCCACCCTGTAGCTGTGAAGAGAGTTCCCTTGAGTATGTTCCACTGTCCCTGTCCTCCTCTTTATTCTGCTCTCTTTCCCAAGCTCCACCATTGACTGTCCTGACATCCAGCCTGCGTTGCTATCTCTGCCTGACTGGTCCCACCCCTGCACAAGGCTGGATGTTGTGGGCATGGGTAGCAGTGTGGAAGAGAGTCATGTTTTTGGTTTGATCTAAAAGAACCTTTTCAATTTGAGGATGCACTTCAGGCCAATATAACTCTTATTCAATGCTAAGTAAATGTATCTTTCTCCATTCTAGCCTTGAGTTAACTTCACAAGGCCTATTTAGCTTTTTGGTTAGTTTAAAAGGCATGGATGAAAGAGAGGAAATCCTGTGCTCCCATTTCCTGTTCGCCTGACCACAGCTGTGGAGGACCACTTTCTTCCTGGTGCTCATACAGACTTTCAAGTGACTTTGCTGCTGTTAACAGTTGTCTCACCTGGGACCTTGACCCCTGGACTAATCTTCAGGGGTAACTTTTTAGATGTTTTTAAAGTTTTACTCTTTCTTCTCCATTCCCCTCCCCACTACACAATTTGTCTTCATGCAAAATGTTTTTTTAGTTCATAAAACTGAGAGCAGAATAGTTGCTTTCTGCAGAAATAACAGGTGTTGATGCAGAGGTAAGAAATTTGGCTTGTGTTCTATGGACAAAAGGGACAGGTAAGGATCACATTTCCCCCATAATTTGGGTCAAGTAAATTTCTGAGTTTGAGGCTAGGCAGTCTTGGTTTCACACTTGTGTGTTAAGCATGGCACCAGGCTTGAGGATATTGAAATTCAAGACTAAATCTTGGCTCTGAGGAGCAGATGTTCTACTTGGATAGACAGATAAAGAGACAATGGTAATGCAAGGTGACATGACATGAGTTAAGCTCTGGACGTTCCCTCTGTGGGAGCCCCAGGGAAGGTCATCAGCCCCACTGGAGAGGTCAAGGAAGCTAGCGAGGAGAAGGTACCTGCTCTGAATTGTGAAATGCCTAACGGAGAAAATCAGTTACAGAAGGCAGCAGGAAGAATGCTATGAGTGAGGAGTTTCTTTCGAAGAATCTGCCAGCCAGGTGTTAGAAGAAACCCCAGGGCCTCACAGAGTCAAGGGTTAGCTTGTGGTCCCATTCACAGATGCACATTCTAGAATTCCAGAAACTAAAGGAATTAAAAAAAGAATTTCAGTTTCTACTTCTGTCTTTTGAAGAACGCTATGGAAAACCTGCATCATAACTCACAGCACCAGTTCTCAGAAGCTGTCTTCTCCTCCTCCTCATTGCTCTTTTGGTCCCTTGGTATGCTCAGGACTCTTCTATGACAGTACTATGACCCTCTTCTTTTCCTTCCCCCTTCTCACAGCTCCTCATTAAGTAATTTTCTCAGCCTGTACCTGGCTCCCTACTTTACGCTTTCCTTGGAATTCTTAGGTGTTCTCCCTGCTTGAGTTCCAGGCTGGAAAAAGATAGAACAGTTCTTTGGTGGGCCTGAGGAGGGGAGAAGTCGGAGGACCTGTTGACATGTTAATAAATCTCCCTGTCAGCCCCACGGGCTATACTGTGGCTATGCAGTGCTCACCCCGCTCAGTAATGATAGTCGAGCTCTAATCCACTTGTCTGGACACATGATTTTCAGACATCTTAATCTCTGTCTCTGTAGGGTATACCTTCTCTGTGCAGTGTAAAACAACGATATCTCTAAAAGAAGTGGGAAGGCCGCGTAATAGGATTAGTATACTGCAGCTGGTAGGGCTGATTAGAACTGATTGTCTTGGGGCAGTATTGATTGTCTTTTGAAAATGATTGCAGCAATATATGTGGTTGTGCGTGTGTGTCCCTGTGTGCTTTACAGAGTGCAGATGTGAACAGCTTCAGCTTTCTGAGACCAGTCAGTCACAAACACAGATCTTTAGCAAACATGTACGGGCAACTAGATTGTTGAATTTCAAGGGGAATAAACATGAGGCAATTTTGTTTTTAATCACCTTCCCTTAATAACATCTTCATAGATTCTGTATTTTTCCATCATTTTTTATCTTAAAAACTTAGCCCAGTTGTTAAAACTCCCATCTCATATCAGATTTGGAATTTTCTCTTCCTGTTCCCTGCTGACTAGACTTGTGTCTTGAGGAGCTCCTGTTGAATGCATGACTGGTTACTTAACCCTTTTCTTCCCAGGCTTGAGGTCAAGGTGGGCCCTCTGGAGGGCCTAGCAGGGAACCTGCATTCTACATAATTTCTTGATGTGGTGGTATGACTCCAGGTCAACTTCTTCCTCTTGTCCTCTTTTGTCAGTCAGAATGGGTTAAGTCTACTGCTCTGTAACAACTCCAAAAACCATATTTTGGTTTAAAGCAATAAAGATTCATTTCTACCTCATGATGCCCATCTGTCATGGGTCAGGAGAGGCTGTGATCAGTAATGTCTCTGGACAGTGGGCTGATGGAGGCTCCATAGGGGTGCATTCACAGTCACTGGCAGAAGGAAGAGTGTCCTGGGGGTCCTTTCTTTAGAAATTCAGTACCTCTTAGATAAAATATCATTTTCTTTTTTTTTCTTTTTTTTTTTTTTTGTGGTGCTGGGGATTGAACCCAGGGCCTTGTGCTTGCAAGACAGGCCCTCTACCAACTGAGCTATATCCCCAGCCCAAGATAGATACCATTTTCAAGAGCAGAGCAAGTCACCTGGCCAAACCCTACATCAAAGGGGCAGTTAAAGGCAATGCTACCATGAATATAGAAGGGGGAGAAGGCACATGCTTGGCCTATGGCATTAATGAGTTCCTAACAGCATCTTCTCCTGGAGATCTCCCCCACTGCCTTATGCTCATAAGGCCTCTGACCCTGGAGAGATGTTCTCATGAAGAGACACACACAGGGTGGCTCTCCCCACCAGCTGCCCCTTATGTTGTTCTTTTTTTTTCCTAAACTCATCTCCTTGCTCTCTAAATCCTGGGGGCAGAGATTTTCCTAAGGCTGCCCCTTCTCCGAGGCAGTGACCAGTTCTCTTAAATTTTCTTTTCCGTGTTTAGTTAGTAACCAACAGATTAGCAAGCTCACTGCCCCAAAGATATCCAAATAGGGAAACAAATCTTCCCTTCTTGCAGGGTCTCCAGGTTTTGAGCAGTTCTCTTGTAATTGCCCCTTAAATAGCACTTAATTGAGCCACACACTGCACTGGGGAGCATTGCATGCCCCAAAAGCCTGGGGACCACCACCTTCTTCCCTCTCTAGTCTTCTGTTCATGCATATTGCGGGGTGGAGTGAGGCAGGCTAGTGTGGGATATTGATTGGGGTCGTTCTTTCTGCTCCTTTTAATGAAGGTTTAAGAATTGTTCTTTAGCCTCTGGAAGTTTGTTGCCTACCTCCCTGCTTTTATGAATGTGCAGGAATTAGGTGCTCAGTTTTGATCTTTGGTCAAAATTGAGGAGCAAATAAAAAGTCCCACTTAAACAACAAAGCCCCATTACAAGGGTCTTAACCCTTTGCTTGGCAGCATAGTAGTTTGTTGATAAGTAGAAAATCTTACTAATATATGCCAGTTTTACAATCCTCTGGATTTGTGACCCAGCTTGTATTGTTTAACACTAGAACCTTGGCTAAATGCAAATTTCTTTTCCTGTTCAAATTTACCACAGACCAGGAGAAAGCTTATTTAATTTCTTAAAACAAATATTTTATAGGGTCATTTAGCTTGGGTTCCATTTAAAGTAAAACTAGTGATTATTTCAAATCTGAATGTCCCTGATGGTATGTTGGATGTGGATGTATTTTTTCTTAATTCTGTAGCTTCTTCCACTTTTAGGGGCACTTACACCAGTCTTGTACCCTGAAGACATCAAATTTTGCTACAGGTGGCATGTCTCATGCCCTTCTGTGTGAGCTGTTCGACCTTCTGGTGAATGCCTTTGCCTCACCAGTTCTTAATGTAACAGTAGCAGCAGTTAATATTTGCTAAGACAGTATGTGCCAGATGCTGTCACAGGATAGTCTTGTCACCATTTGGCTCGGTTTATCAGTCCTCCTGCTGTGCGTGTGAATGCCCACACATACACTGAACTTCTCTAGGCATTTTTCACATGGCTCCTCTAACCTCTGAAGCTCTACTGGAAGGTCGAATCTAAGATTCAGAGCGGGGAAGTGGCTTGCCCAAGCAGAAGGACTAATGTGAAGCAGGGAAGCTTCAAACTTGGGTTGACTCTACTCAAACTTCCTGAGTATGCTGTGCTGCTGAATGGAGTAAATCACGTTCTGTTGACTGAGCTTGGCTGCCAGCGTGTTGACAGGACCTGGGACACTCACAGCTTGGTTTCATGAAGCCAGCATCCCTCTTCCTTGAGTCACAAAAATATGCTGATGTGTGGTAGCTGTCTCTGTCAGCTTTTTACAGCAGTTCCTAGCCTCAGGAGCTGTCTGAGCTGACATGTGGAGCTTCGCAGGGGTGTTCTGTCAAAATGAGGCTAGGTTTCCCCCTCGGATGTGATCGTTCCCTGGGGAGTAAGCCGGGCAGCTTCGTCATGGTCCAGTGGATGCTGACCTACTCTTGCTGAGCTGCTCTTAGGGGTTGTTGGCAGGTTGACAGATTTGCTTTGGTATCCCAGCCACAGTCTGGTCCCACCCCCTTCCTTTCTGGGAGTCATACCGAGAATGTTACATGAACCAGACGCAGGATTCAGCTACCCCCAAATCTGAGTGGTCCGCAGGAGCTTCTGCCTGCAAATGACTTTTCTAGTCTCACTTATAAAAATAAATTCACTACTTAAAAAAAAACAACCCTCTGAAACTTCTTATTTTTGTGAGGAAAAAAAATTGGAAAAAAACCAAAGTACCTGTAATCTGTTTCCAAGAGAGTTACATTCCTTTATGCATTTATGTACCCGCATGTGCATGCTTTTAAATGAAAATGTGCCATGGATGGCTTTTTTTTTTCCTTTTAAAAGGCTACATAAACATATCTGTAGGTCATGCCATAAACTTTGACCATATCTTCCTCATATTCCTTTGGTGAATATTCCAATAATTTATTTAAATTTTGGTTAAACATTTGGAATGATTTCAGTTTTTGCCTGTTATAACAATGCTGTGATGAGCATTTTTGGTGATTTAATCTTTATCCTTGTAATTAGTTCTTTGGGATAAAAAAAAATGTAGAATTGCTGTGAAACAAGAATTTGCAAAAATGTGACTTTTTTGTGGTGCTAGGGATCACACATGCTAGGCAAGTGCTCTACCACTGAGCCATAATCCACCTGGCCCATAACATTGTAAGTTAATGTGTTTTATAGAAGGGTGTACCTACTCTGTGCATTCAGTCTGAGAAAAAACTTGTTTTACCATAACAAAGATATCTTTGATACTTCTCGAAAACCTGAAAAGGGCCACTCCTTGAAGTTCCCTGGGTTCTTTCATTGATTATCCCTTCCACTCTTTTGGTCCTTAGATTTTTCTAGTGTACAATGTTCACTTTTTTGAGTCAATACACATGCATAATTCAAAATATTTAAAAAATACAGCATAGATATTTGCTCCCACCTCTGTCTCTTAATTTGCCTTCTGTTTGCTACTCTGCTCTGCAACCTACGACAGGTAAACACTTTTAGTAGTTTCTTGTATATCCTCCTATAAATTACATGTGCATATCCAAGCAAATAAGACTATATAATTTATCCCCTCAACTTTTTAGGCCAAGTATAGATTCTATATAAACTGCTCTGTATCAAGATTTTTTACATAAATTATGCTAAAGAGATGTAAAATATCAGAACATAGAAAATGTCTTCATTCTCTATGTTTAAAGATACTTTAGCTGACTTATTTCCTAAGGACCCTACATTTTCAATAATTCTCAGACTCAAGAAATTTAACATTAATACAGTGTTACCTAGTATACATTAAACATTTTCTTATTTTACAGAAGTATCATATATAACTGTTTTTTCATGCCAGGGTCTAGTTAGGTAATGAATGTTGAATTTGATTGTCATATCACCTTTTGTATGGAAAAGAGAAGAGTACCTCCACCTTTTTTGGGGGGAGAAGATTTTTCAGGACATCAACATTTTTGAAGAATTGAAACCAGTTTTCTTTAGAGTGGCATCCACTCTTTATTTGTCTAATTGCTTCTTCATAATGGGATTTAGATCAGGCCTTTTGACAAGATCACATGGGTGATACTATGTACTTCACGCTGTATTACATAGGCACCTAAAGCCACTTTGTCCCACTATTGGGCCTGCTTAGTTTGGTTACTTGGTTGAGGTGGCATCTGCCATATTGCTTATTATAAAATTGCCCTATTTCCTTTTTATATGCTCATTAAATCTGTGAGATGGAATTTAGAGGCCATGTGAGTATCTTGTGCTTCAACACCCTTTTGCCCAGTGGTTTTAGTATCCATTGATGGTTTTGCCTGTGTCATTTATTCAACTGGGAGGTTGCAAATAGATATTTTTTCAATTTTACCATTATTCCTACATTTTTGACCCAGCATTTTTTTTTCTTTTTTTTAAAGAAAAGAAGAGCTCCACCTCTCGTGGAGATACATATTTCCATTTCAGCGTATTACCATTCAGTGTGTTGTCATTACTACCTTTGTTCCTCTTGATGCTCAGATTGCCCCAAGTTTGATTGTGGAAGTTCTTTCAAGTTTGCTTTTATGTCCTTTTTAGCACTCCTAATTTTTTTGTTGTATTAAGATGTTCTAGCCGGTCGTGGTGGCGCACGCCTGTAATCCAAGCGACTTGGGAGGCTGAGTCAGGAGGATCGCGAGTTCAAAGCCAGCCTCAGCAACTTAGCGAGGCCCTAAGCAACTCAGTGAGACCCTGTCTCTAAATAAAATACAAAATAGGGCTGGGGATGTGGCTCAGTGGCCGAGTGTCCCTGAGTTCAATCCCTGGTTCAAAAAAAAAAAAGATGTTCTAGGCTTGTCTTACATTTTCCCATTCCTGGAATCAGGTATTCACTCTAAGATTCTCAGTTTCTCCTAATGAGAACTGGTATTTATAAACCAAGATCTGGATATTGGGTATGTTTATTACTACTGGGACTTGCAGTTACTCTTAGGCACTTTAAATGCACAAAGGTAGAAATTACATAAATTATGATCTCATATTGATACATTCAATGTAAATCTAACACCAAACCATTAAATTCCATAAATCTATTTTTTCCCGACAGTGAGAATCCTGTTTCACAATAACATTGAATGTACTAATTTATTTTATTCTACAGTGCATACAGGAGCCTAGGAATTACAATGCCAATACTCCTCCTACTCATAACAAATCTACTAAAGTTCAAGAGTTCTTTGCATTTCTTTCTATTTTTAGACTATATGCCATCAAAGGTTTATAGGCAGAGTTGTATGTTGAAGTACTCGAATAAATTTTTCTAAGTGGTTTTGTTACCATCTTAATATACAATTGTGTTTATTACTACTTGTATTCAACTTCAGTCTTTGTCTTTTTTGTTATTTTAAGATTTATTTCTTGAAGACATAAAATATTTAAGGAATTGAAATTGTATAAAAAAGTGTCCTTAGAAATAGTAAACCCTGTTGCTCTCCAAATTTCTTCTCTGTTCCAACCTACCCACTATGGATAACCACTTTCATTAACTTTTAGTTTTATTTCTGTGTTTCTTTCTACAAACACAAGTATGCTCCTGTGTGTTTTTGTTTCTTTTTTTGTGTCTATATGCAGTCATGTGTTGCTTAATGACAGGAATATTCAAGAAGTGTGTTGTTAGGTGGCTTATTCATTGTGCAAGCATCACAGAATGTGTTCAAACAAACCAAGACAGCTAAGGCATCATTAGGTAATGAGGCCTATGGTTATGTGTGTGTTCCATCACTGACCAAAACATCCTTATATGGCACACAGATGAATGTATGATATATGTGTGTGTATGTATGTCTGTGTGTTCTCATATGTATCCTTTCTATCTTGCATTTGTTACTTAGATGGATTTACCAAATTATGTTCCCCTTCTGTGATTTTTCCAGTAAACACCCACACCAGTA
Organism: Glaucomys volans; assembly: GCA_020662805.1. Classification (NCBI taxonomy): domain Eukaryota; kingdom Metazoa; phylum Chordata; class Mammalia; order Rodentia; family Sciuridae; genus Glaucomys; species Glaucomys volans. The sequence continues at coordinate 268,412 of JAJEJO010001416.1, forward strand.
GTGTATGTGAGCACCTATTTCTCCCAGTCTCGTAAGCCAACTGGAAGTTTTGTTCTAATAGGTGACATGGAAGATCTCACCAAAATATAAATTTACGTTGGGCAATTTTTGCATACTGTGACATTTGTCCTTCTTTTCCTACTTTACCATCTCTTATGTTCTTTTAAGGTTTGGGCCTCTTCTTCCCTGGCAGAACTCCCTTCTTCCCAGAGGAGGTGATGACATGGCAGGGATCTCTCCTGTTGACCAGAAATTCTGCCTCTGGGGAGTTGCAGCCACATGCCAAACAGTTCCTAAAGTCCCTGTTCCTAAGGGATTCTGCACATGTGCACACAGTCGATGGCAGTGCTTGAGCCAGGCTCCCTTGTGGTGTGTCCTCCCACGAATTCATGGTGGTGGTCCTTGGTGAGCTGTCCTCCAGGTGACTCCCTTAGTGGAAGAGCTTGACTCTGGGACCATATCCTGTGACTTGAGGGATGCTGTTATCACTGTCATTTCTGCTCACCCTGTTGGCTGCTCTCTCTTCCCTCTCCTACCCAATCTACCTGAACTAAATTGCTCTGCTCTGTTATTTTCCATGCCCTTAGGTCCCATGACATGTGATTACCTCTCTCCTGATTGCAAGTCTGCAGAGTTCCCTCATCACCTTGTTCTCAGCCTCTTATTTCCCTGCTGAGAGATGGAGAGACTGCAGCGGCCCCTCCTGCTCAGGGGAGATACCTGGTTTTTTTTGGCTGCCATACCCTGTCCTCCTGGACTTGGTTGTGCTTTGCCTTGGGTCTTATCTGCTGACTCTTAGCACACAACTGACCTCAGGAGCCATCATTAGTTCTGCTTTTGGGTTTTTACATTAATCCAGAATAGCCTCTCAGGCCATGCAGTCTCCTACAGTGCTGATTAGCCACAACTATAGTAGCCAGGGAAGTGATGGTGGATCTTTCTCTTCATTCTGGTTAATATAACCACACATATAGCAATATGGCTGCTATCAATTGGGAATGTATCATGTGCTGAGAGCTTTTCTTGTATCTCCATCAAACCTTTGTCACAACTGAATGAATTAAGTGCCCTCATTATCTCTATTTTTATAGCTGAGGAATCTGCCCCAATCCTCATAGCTATTGAAGGGCAAAGCAAGAAAACACACACACAATTAGACTGTTTACAATTTGGTAAGGAGTGCAGCAAAATCTGCCAACCTAATTATGTGAAAAACAATGTTAACTTTTTGAACATATATCATTTGAATAGATCAGTCTGGGATCACCCCACATGGGGTCTTCAGCCAGGGAGGGAGAGCTGAGTAGAGCTAAGACCTACACAAAGCAAGCTGCAGCTAGGGGGAAATATTGATTAATAATGCCACTGTTTAGTGAGTAGTTATTATGTGCCCCATGCTGGGCTAAGCACTCTGCAATTATCCCACATACTCTCACAACAATCCTATAAAAAAGGAACTATTTTCACACGAGACTGATGCTCAGCACATTAATGAAGTTGCCCAAAGACAGAAGGTTCATCACTAGAGAGCCATGGTTCAGCTCTGGTGAGTCTGCCTCTAGTTACCCAGGCTCCTAACTATCTTGCTCTACTGCCTTCTAAGAGATTGGGGAGATGTCACCAGTCCACTGGGCAGTTTCCTCCAGGTGATTCTTCCCTCCAGTACTGGAGAGAGAGAGGCCAGGATTGTTATCATTATTTGCTGTTGGTTGAACCAGTGACCAGTGATTTTAATAAGGCAGACTGCCTTTCTGTGTTGGTGGCCCAGTTACCAAGTCAGTCTCCATGGGCTGCAGAGCACATGGCCCTTAAGCAGCATGAACCATCTGTTGAGCCTTTTGGGGTCTTGAGGGTGCTGTACTAATCTCTACCCCTTTGGAACCATTTTTCAGAGGTGGTCCCCTTTACCTCTGTTTGGATTCAGCCTTCTTACTGATACCAGCATCACAGCTGGGGACAGCCTCAGCTCCCACACTGTACCAGGTAGAAGACAAACAGCATAGTTTTCATCTCAAGAGGGCCACTGCTAGCCTGGCTTATCCAGTTTTACTGATCTCTCTTTAAAACACTATTTTTCATTTTCCTTGATAAGGTAGCAAAAATTTGAGAGTGTGTTTTCAGTGCTGTAGGAAGGCACAGAGACTCTACCCTTGTGGAACATACTGTTTAATTGAGGACATATCCAAACATCCATCCACAATGAAATGGTCACAGAGGACAGCAGTCATCAAAGGAACCATGGGAGGGATTGCAGGTAGGGTCTAGGTAGGTGTCAGAAACATTGTGTGGGCCTTCCGTGCTCTGCATAGAGCAGAAAAAGGTTAGTGTGGGCTGGGGTCTTTATAAAGGTGGTGGGACTTCAAGGGTGGAAAAGCATGCAGGGGCAGAGTGTTCTAGGACCCAGGAGGTTTTCACAGACCATCTCTGGGTGCAGACAGCATTATCATGGGTGAGCTGCTCTGAGAGCCCACCCGTTAGTGGGGTTGTCAGTAATGGAGCATGACTGAGTAGTGTCCAGAGCTGCCATCCATGAGCAGCTCATTATGCCTTCAGTGGCCAGGGCAAAGGAGGTATTTTCTACGCAGCAACCCATTGCAATGACTGAGGCCCATGAGGAGAAGAACCTGAGCCTTTGAGAGCATTTAACTTATGGAGAAAGGGACCTATATAGCCCAGACCTCCCCAGGAACATTGTATAGAACCTTCATCCCATGAGCTGATTTCCTGGAGAAGAACATTGTGTATCCCCTTAGATGCTCATGGTCCAGATTCATTTTTTAAAGACTTTGAGAAGTCCTATGGTTAAAGAACCTATTCAACCTTTTGACCCACTCTTTCCAAAATTTATTTGACCATGACACCTTTCCACTTTTTTTTTTTTGTATAACTCTTATTACTACTCCAAGGAACCAGTGTTTGTACTTTAAAAAAAGTTGGAAATTGGAAATGATAGTATATTTCTGGAAGATTTCTATCTTAAAATTACTGAACTGTTAAAAACTCTTGTACTTAAAAGTTTGACACCCAAACCTCTGAGGGCTGAATGAGTCATTTCTGCAGGTTCTGGAAAACTGAGGTTTTATTACCTTTTTTTTTTCTGAGTTAAAAATGTTAAGTTTCTTGAGGGCAAGAATTGGAATCTGAACTTTCTTTGTTTCAGCCCTCCTGCTTTCTTGGTGCTTGCTGTATAATAACTACTCAATAATTACTTGTTAATTGATTGATTGAAGATGTTTGTTAAAGGCCAAAAAGTTAATTAGTTGAGTCTGGAATCCAGTTCTTTCAACTTCCAGCCAGAGATTTGTTTTGCCAGCCAACAAACTCTAAATTTAGGATCCTTCAGCTTCCTGCAGTTTCCCAAAACTACTTTAAAAGCTTAATGAACTTTTTTATTAAGTAGTTTTCTCCTGGCACATACCTCTTGACTTCCCTTCTCCACATTATCATGGACCTTAGCTGTGTTGAAGGGGGTGATACGACAACCTGTTGGCAGGTGTTTTACACGTGTGTGTGTGTGTGTGTGTGTGTGAGAGAGAGAGAGAGAGAGAGAGAGAGAGAGAGCGCGCGCGCGCGTGTGTGTGTGTGTGTGTGTGTGCGCTCTTCTTTGGTTTTATCTCACTACAGCTTCTTGCCCCAGGAAAGCATGCAACTTTGATCACTTCTGCTTTGTTCTATCCGTGGGTTTTACCTTGGGAATTCCTTCCTGGTGTTAGGTCTGAGAGAAGTGGGGCTGGAGGCTTGCTGTTCCTAGAGCTGACTTATGGTTGAGGTTCAATTTTTGAGCATAATAAACACGTGTTACCAACTCTCAAATCTTAATTGCATTATTCTGGATGTATTGACTACTGACAGGGTACTTGAGGTTTTCACAGCATCAATAGGAAATGTGGTCCTTTGTTGATTGGATTACAATGCAAGCCATTTATCATAAGTATCTCAGCCCAGGTTAACATGGATATAAGTAGTGACTAATTTCTCTTCCTGTACCATTGTATTAGATTTCTGATGTATTGAAATGTGTCCTTTTATGGCTGTTTGACACTTGAACCTGCAGCTTGGTGGTAAGCTGGAGAGCACATTGAGCAGAATTTGAATGCCTTGGAAGAAAGCTCTTTATTTAAACGCACACTGGGCTGCATCCATTTCTGGGCCTAATCTCTAACCTTGGGAATCAAAAGAAAACCATCTTTGAGTGTTTCAGTCTTGCTTCTGCCTTGTATCCCTGTTCTCTTTAATCCCAGGAATCATTTAGCACTATTATTCATGGAAAAATTGATTGCATTTAATGAAATGGAATGAGAAAGTAGTCCTCATTATTCTAAGTGATTGTCTTTTGGTTAGCAGGAAACCATTGGAATGAGATCTGATTTTGGTTAGGGGTAGTGTCCTATTATGTAACACTGTCCTCAAGACAATTTATTAAAATAACCCTTAACCCCCAAGACAGTGAATGTTTAAAAATCTGGAAGATGGAAATCGAAGTGGGTTTTATTAACTCCCTTTACCTGTGTTCATTTTTTGTCTCTATTAATTTGTTTGTGAGTCTACCTCAAACCAAAAAGCACCAAAGTATCTGAATTATATTTTGCAAATATAATTTAGTTGAGAACAGGGACCAGTTAGAAATGTTCCCATTCAGTGTTGCTTGGACACATACCTTTTTGGAGAACCTGTGTGTTAATTGGCTTTGTGCTGCTGTGGCAAAATATCTGAGAAGATGACTTTAAAAAGAGGAAAGATATTTTTGGCTCATCGTTTCAGAGGTTTCTGGCCATGGTTGGTTGGCCCTTTTGCTTTGGGTGTGTGGTGAGACAATGTCATTGAAGAGAGTATATGCTGCAGAGCTGCCTACCTCATGGTGGCCAGGAAGGAGAGAAAGACAGACAGACACATGGAGGAAGGGGCCTGTGTCCTGATACTCCTTTCAAGGGCATGCACACACTGTTTTAACTTCCTTTAACTAGATTCTACCTTTTAAAGATTCTAATACCTTTCAATAGTGCCATAGGCTGATGACTAAGCCATTAGGGGACATTAAAAATTCAAACCATTACATTCTGCCTCTGCCTTCCAAGGATGCATGTCCATCTAACAATGCAAAGTGCATTTAACCTAGCTTCAAGAGCCCCCAAAGCCTCCACAGCTTCAGCAATGCTCAAAAGTCCAAGTCCAAAGTCTCCTCTAAACTGAAGACAAACCCTTGACCATGAGCCCCTGTTAAAAAAAAAGGAACAACGAATTACATAGTTCCAAGATGCAATGGCATAGGCTAAGTATTCCATTTTCAAGAAGGAGGATTGAGAAGATAACAAGGGGAATTGGACCAAAGCAACTGGAACCTAGTAGGGCAAACATTAGGTCCTACAGCTCTACGACTGGCATCTAGTGCACACAGTGACATGATGTGTGCTTTAGAGGGCTTGGGTAGCCCTGCCCTTAAGGCTTGTCAGCTGCAGTCTACATGGTCTCTGGGTTGGGCTGGCTCTGCTTGCTGCGTCTCTTGGCAGGTGTTCCACGTTCCTGTCATCTCTGGGCTTTTCACTGTAGTTTCAGTTTCACCCTCACAGTTTTATGCATCACCCTTTCAGCAGAAGCTTGCAGGGTCTTGGACCCTGTCACCTATTTCCTGGCCTCGTAGGAAGCCTCCACGACCCTACAGCTCTGGTATTCTGTCTACTTGCAAAACCAGCATCATGTGGATGATGCCAAGGTCTGCCACTGGCTCAAGCAGCAGCTTGGGAAACAGCTTGGCTCAGCAGCAGAGCATGGGGAAATGAATCTCAGGGAAACAATCCCCAAGGCAGTCCCATGAAGCAGGGCACCTGTCAGGATTTGGATCTGGAATGTCCCCAAGTCTGTTGTGCTCCGAGATGGGACTTTTGGAGAGTGATTGGAGCATGAGGAACCCAACCTCATCAGTGGATTATTTTTTTAATGGCTTAATGTGCCACTGGTAGGACCTAGTTGGAAGAAATCAGTCCCTGGAGGTGTGCTCAGGAAGGGCTTATCTTCTCCCCCTGTTCCTTCTCTTTTTCTGCTTCCCAGTTGCCAGGAGCTGAGTAGCTTTTCTCTGCCACACCCGTCTTCCATGATGATTCTGCCTTAGAGTTGGCTGCCCAGGGGCAGAGTCCTCAGAAACTGAGAGCCCAAATAAACTTTTGGCTGTATTGTCAGGTATTTTGGTCATAACAATGAAAGGAAAAGCTAGCAGCACCTTTTGTTTGTTCTCAAACAAAAGTCTTTGAGTCTGGAATGGTTGGGGTCTTACTGATTCCTGAAATGCCCTCGAGGCATTTTTTTCCTATTGTCCCCGTGCAAAGGACTTGACTATTTAAAAAAAAATTCTGTTTTGTTTTGTTTTGTTGCTACTGTGGCTTTACCACAGAGCTACCACTCTACCACTGAGCTCTACCCCTGAGCTACATTCCTAGCCCTTTTTATGTTTTGAGACAGGGTCTCAGTAAGTTGCTGAGACTGGCCTCAAACTTGTGATTTTCCTGCCTCAGCTTCCCAAATGACTGAAATTACAGATGTGCACTACCTTCTCTAGCCTTGGCTTCTTTTTTTTCCCCTTATTGTTTATTCTAATTAGTTATACCTGATGGTAGAATGCATTTTTTTTTTTTTTTTTAGGGTTTTAACTCAGGGCACTTGGACACTGAACCAAATCCCCAACCCTATTTTGTATTTTATTTAGAGACAGGGTCTCACTGAGTTGCTTAGCACCTTGCTTTTGCTGAGGCTTGCTTTGAACTTGCAATCCTCCTGTCTCAGCCTCCTGAGCTGCTGGGATTATAGGCCTGGGCCACCGCCCCTGGAAGTAGAATGCATTGTATACAAATGGAGTATAATTTCTCATTCCTCTGACTGTACATGGTGCTGAGTCACACCTGTAGTGTAACCATACATGTATATAGGGTAATAATGTCTGTCTTATTGTTATATTAGTCCTTCCCATCCCCAAAACCCCACCCCTCCCCTCACTCCCCTCTGCACAATCCAAAGTTCTTTCATTCTTCCCTACCACCCCTCCTCCCTCTGCTATGGAATAGCATCCACTTATCAGAGAAAACATTCGGCCTTTGGTTTTTTGGGATGTAGCCTTGGCTTCTTTTTAATGGTTCTAATCTCTGTAGCATTCTCCTTGGCTGCAACTTTACATGTGCTTCTTTCCTGGCAAAACTGCAAATTTTTTAAATCTTTATCCTCTGCTTTTTGCTCCTAATTTTCACTTACATTGATTCTCACTATAAATTTGGCCTTAAGCAGCCAGCAATACCCATGCTGTGCTGCCTTGAGATTTTCTCTAGCACATAAAGTCCATTACCTTTAAAATTAGTCTCCTACAAAAACTCAGAGCACAGGCAAAATGTAGACAAATTCTCTGCCGGAAAGTAATGTGAATGACCTCCAATACAATTCTCAGTAGAGTCCTCACTCCTTTCTGGAGTCTAACTAGCACAGCCTATACTCCACATTCCTATCAGCATTCTGGTCCTCTGAATCCTCACCAGAATTGCCCATCAAGCTCTGCTTACAGTGTTCTAGGGCTTCCCTATCCTGTATCTCCACACTTTTACAAAATGTTCCTGTAAACTAGTTCCAAAGGCAGCAGCTTTGGATGTCTCTTTTGAAATTTGCTGATAAGGGTATTGTAGATTTTGCTCTGTGTGCCTTCTCTTGCCCCCTTTTTTGCTTTCTCTGAGGGAAACCAGCTGCAATGTTGTAAGCTGCCCTATGAGAAGCCTGCATCACGTGGGAAGGAATTGAGAGAAGCTTCTAGTTGCCAGCCAGGGAGGAGTCAAGGCCTCAGGAAAATACCTCCAAGGAACTGAATCCTGTCAATACTACGTGAGTAAACTTTGAGGAGGTCCCCTTTGTGTTGATGCTTCAAAGGAGACCCTGGATGATCCCTTGATTTGCAGTCTGTGAGAAATCTCAAGGAACAGGCTTCGAGCTAAACTGTGTTTAGGTTCCCGACCCACAGAAACTGAGATAATAAAGGTTTATTGTTTTAAGCCACTAAATTTTGGAGATAATTTTGTTGTATAGCCATAGATAACTACTGCCAGATTTTTCTCTATTAGCTTATTAGATAATATTAATCTGACCATGGGAACTTAATATATACCAGGTCTTGTGCTAAGCCCTTAACATGTACATGCTTACTACTCCTCATTTTGACTCTGTGATGTAGGTTTTGTTATCTTTATTTTACAGATGAGGAAAATGAGGTGGGAGAGGTGAAGTAACTTACCAAAGGTATTGGCAGAGAACTACTAGTATATATTCCTGGATTCTGTGCTCTTAACCATCACTTTAAAGAAGAATATAACCTAGAATGGTGCTGGGCTCCTTCCTCACCTAGTCACCAGGGTTCCTGACTATGGGCATCTAAGACTTGGAGGCAGTGGGATGTGGGACTGCTGAGGCTGAGTAGTGAGGTAGTGACTCAGCCTGGATCCTGTCTCTTTAAGGAGTTGGAATAAGCCCTTTTAGGAGAGATCCAGCTGTCACTTTATTTAGGCATGACCCTCTTAATGCCCCGCAAATTAGCATGCTTAGTGTGACAGCCTGGGGAGAAATTCCAAGTCAGCCACTCCTCTTATGTCCAAGAATAAAATCCAATCAGGAACATAAAAGATGGTAGCTTTGGAATAAAATGAGCACATCCACTGTGATTACAGCTTGTTTTTCAACTTCTGCATGATGAAATTAAATTGAGTAATTGTTTGCACATTTAACCCACGACTTGGGTTTGTCTGAGGCAGATTGTGGTACGGTGAATATTTAAACCAGTAATAAAGCCTTTTAAGCTTATGTTCCCTTCTCTCTCATGTATCTATAGATCTAAAAATGCAACAGAACAGAATGTAAGATGTTTCAGGGGAAAAGATGAATGTTGTGAAAGATCAGTGTGGATTTAGGTTATGCAGTTCCAAGGTCTTGTATTGGGAACTAATTTTGTGTGCACAATGATTCTGAGCCCTGGATTCTGGAATATGTGCTTTCCAGAGGAATCTTGGAAGAGCAAGGCTTCATTGTTGTGTTTTCCTGTCCTCTAGTGTGCTTGTTTATCTGTTGCCTCAGAATTGATTTTTGCCAAATTCTTGAGCACTGTGGCATCGCATCATAATTGCTCACTCAAATAGATTCATTTTGAGTGATGGACAAATAGCCAGGCATGTACAGATTGCAAAGAAGTATTGAGTTTAAAATATATATTGAGTATGTAACTATGTGAAATGTGACTTCAGATAAGACCTTTTATTCTGGAAATGTACCTGCGTATCTCACAGTAAAACCCCTAAGGATCAACAGAACTGTTCCAGATCAACAGGGATCAAGTTTGGGTTCTTAGGAGAAGATCAGTTTACGATTTTTCCAAAGTGTAAAGCTTGTACATTAATCCTAATGTTGTTATGAGAAGGAATTTGGAGGAACTTGGATTTTATTTTGCAAGCCTTTGCTTTGCCCATCCTGTTCAGCTGTCATGACTGTAATATTTTTTTAGCTATCATGATTCTGGAAGCTTTTGGATAGTGCAATAGTTTTTTTTTTATTTTTTATTTTTTAACCTCAGCTCACAAATGAATTAAATAAGTGTGTTGAGTTTGATCATTTCTTTGGCAATTGAAATTTGGAGAAATGTGTTCATTTATATTGGTATCTTATGTTTTCCTCGTGGAATTGTATGATTTAACCAAAATTGATGGCCCAGCTGCTTGCTAGTTAGCTATTCTAGTTCAACCTTGAGTCCTGAATTCTGGTGATATCTGGAACCTTCTCTTCCACTGACTTCTGTAGTACAGTTCTCTCATGGTTTTCTGATGTGGCCTCCTGGATAGCTCTGGCTCTGTTTTCTGTCTAGGTTGTGTTCTTCCAAACTTTAAATGTTGGTGAATCCCCAGGATCCTGCTGTCAGACCTCTTCTTACTTAATTAGTCCCTCCTGGGTAATTGAATTTACTGGGGTGTTTTTTACGACCACATGTGTGCTCATGCTCTCAGTCTGTATCTCCAACTTAGGTTGCTCTCTTAGGTTCAAGACAGGGCTGGTCCAGCTGCCCTGCGACCTCTCCTCTACTTGGAAGTCCCTCCCCCTTGGCAGCTCACACTCAGCATGTGCAAAATGGTGCTCCTTTTCTTCCTAGACCTGTGCCATTTCCTCATCTTTCTTGTCCCCATAGGTGGCTTTGCCATCCATCCAGGCACCCAGGTCAGAAGACTGTCATTATCTCTAGATTGTTCATCCCACCCTACCCAGACCTATCCATTGCACTTTTTTGATTGCCCTAAAATCCATCTTTTCTTCTCTAGCTTCTTGTCAATCTCTTATTTTAGGCCTTTATTCCCCCCAGCCCCCACAGCCTCTTCAATTCACCTTCCCCATGGAGCTTGCTTCTCGCTCTAAATTTCTGAAACCTAAATCTGCTCATAGCTTTATATGCTTCATCGGTTCCCCATTGTCCTCAGAATTATGTCTGAGACCTTATTGTCAGCTCTTAGGCTCATGTGTAATTTGGTTTCTGCTCACCCCTTTAGCTTATTCTTTGTTTTTCCTGAATTGTACCCCAGCTACCAGCCACATCAAATCTCCTTGTTCCCCAGAACTGGTGTACTGTTTCCTGCCCGGGTGCTTTGAGCAGGTTCTCATCTGGACAGGACTTTTCTCCCCAAAGGGACATTTGGTATTTGTAGTTGTCACAACAGGCTGGAAAATGGGAAGGAGTTGCTCCTGTTATCAAATGAACAGAGACCAGGGATGCCACTAGACTTCCAAAAATGCACAGGGAAGGCTTCACAATGAAGGATTATCAGGTCCAAGAAGTCAGTAGTGCTAAAGTAGAGAAGCACTGCCATACTGCCTGGTGAACTCTTCTTGGTAGTAGGTCAAGCATAATCAACCTCTGTACCCTTTGGCAAGCTGGTTGACCAAGTTACTGTACTTTCCCATCTCATTTGTAAAATACAATAATAATACTTCATGACATTTGTTGGGAAGCTAAAATGAATGAGGAGTACCTTAGGACACTTCTTATGAGAATGATTGTGCTAAAATCCAAATTGCTTACATGATCATCATTATGATTATTGCTGTATGATTTATTATTTAATTTTCTTTTGCCCCATGCAGGTAGGTTTGGTCACCCTTACTTACAGAGGTCACACCTAGACTATGAGCACCTTGAGGAAACAATCTATGATTTATTTATTGGTGCATTTCAATGTCTGGCACAGCGTAATCACCTAATAAATGTTTGATGAGTGAAAGAATGTATGGATAATTCCATTTGTGTGTAGTTTTTGTATTATAAATTCAGTGTTCTCTATTGTTGAAAAATCAACTAAAATGTAAGTTCTTTGCTAATACAGTGATTAATTTTCAAACATTTTCTCTCACTGAAGTGTTTTGATGTCAACATTTCAATACAAGTGAGTTCTCCACCAAGGCTGGGAAGAAAGAGATCTCCTAGTAGATCCAAGCTCCTTGTGATCCTGACAGTTTGCTGGAGGAAGCCCATGCAGTGATAAGGTTATCAAATGCACATACTACTCTCTTTCCTTCAGGGAAGTGGGTAAAGACTCAGGTTTTCTTTCCCTCATGGCAGATGTCCCCTGGTGCTGGAGAGCCCTTACTTCTGCTGTGGTGGGGAATATTGTGGCACAGGGTATGAGTTACCTGGCTGAACTGTTGGAGTGCTTGGTTTTAGAAAGGCTGAGTGCAGGGTCAGAATCTAAGTAGGCCTTTGCCACACTTTGGAGCCCATGTCATGGGAGAGCCTCAACTTGACCTTTGAGGGTCTCTGAGGCTTAGACCATGGGAAGAAATTAAGGTCAGCACACATTTTCTCTCATAGTTTCTCAATTTGGAAATTTTTCTCATTCTTAACACTCCATTTGGTGGCTCGTCATCAACTCAGCAAAGTTATTGAGCATCTACTGTGTGGTAGTCATGGTTCTAGGTCCTGGGAATGAAGTGAGGAAAAAAACCAGACCAAACTTCCTCCTTCATGCAGCCTATGTTCTGATGAATTGGGTAGTAAGCATGTGGACACAGGGTCATTTCCAATTGATGGATACGGTGAGGTCACATAGCTGGGTGACATCAAAAGTGTGGATGGCTCCTCTAAGGAGACATTTGAGCCAGCCTTGGTAGGAACTGGGAATAGACTTTCCAAGCAAAGGAAACATCAAATGGAAAGGTCCTGGTGCTGGAATGAACTTGAGCTAGTGAATGTGTGGTTCTATATTTCTCCCTTAATCTGCTTTGTTCATCTCTGGAATATTAAGCACACTGCATTATAACTTCTATGTGTATGTGTTTCTTCATTCCCGGCAGACTTGCTTAACCTTTCAAGAGCATGGTATTTGAAATGAGCAATTATGAGAGTAGCTAATATTTATGAAGCCCCTGCCTAACCATGTTAGACTCTGTTCTGCATGTTTTGCAGTTGTTTTCTTACTTAATACTCAGAGTAGTGATCCCATAAGGTCCATACTGCTATCATCCTCATTTCTCTGATGAGGAAACAAGGCACAGGCTAAGTGACTTGCTGTGGGTCACTCAGGTGGAAAGTGGCCACACTGTGATACTGTGTCTGGCAGTCTGACTGTGAATCTGCCCTTTTACCAATGCACTGTCCAGCTTCCCAGTGTTGGGGGCTTGCAGGAATTGGTCTGATGTAAGCAGACCTTTCTCACCTGTCTATGAGCTTTGTTTGCATCTGGATGCTTTGAACTGTTAGGCCAGAAAGACCTGAGTGCCTGGAAGCACCAGGCTCTGGCTGTGGCCAAAGGAATAGCAGACAGGGTTACTGCCTTTGGGGCCTTTCCGTGCCCTGGTTGTTGAGGACAAATGTGCATGCTCAGAACAACTGGAGGGAGCCATCTGTATGGATTCAGGGCAAACCTGTCTGTGAGCCTCATGGTGTCCCTGGCACAGAAGGCTGAGCACAGGGATTTGTAGGTCATGGTAGTTACTCTCATTGCAGTCTTGTATGTGAGCAGGTGCAGACTGGAGACTGGAGGTCACCCTCCTTAACCGAGATGGAGAATTCTGTTTGTGTCCTCCTTTGGCCTCCTCTCCGGGACTCTATGCTTGTCCCCTTATCTCCCTGAGCCACAGTGTCTCTATCTGTAAAATACTGACCTCCCAGAGAGTTTGAGAATCACACAAGATGATGGGATGTGAAAGTGCTGTGTGAGTGATCAAATGCTATAGAAATGGAAGTAGTTTTTTTTTTATTAGATCATAGAGAGGTTTGGCTAGAAGATGTTTCTGAATTATCTGACGGTTTCATTTATTGTCTCTCCATCTCGTTAGTACCAGTAAGTGAGATGTGGCTGTATTTTTTCAATTTCTAGGCTAGGGAGAAATTTTCTTAAAAGGCAGCTCTTCTTCTCATATAGCCTCATTAGAGCCCAGAGATGGGGGCAGAGCCCCTTATGGCCTCAACCTTCCAGGACACCTTATTTCAATTGCAGTGCAAGGCTGGTGATTTTATCTTCCTTTCTCCAGCCCTTAACTTCATAGTTATGGGAGTCTTATTACCAACATTGACAGCATTTCAAGGGGCTTCCCCCATAAGCTGCTTCGTTAATGAATACATTTCTGGAAGTTTCTTTTACTGCTGACTGTGTGTTCAGTATGTTTCCTATTGCTTCCCTCCATTTGATGTCATACATGCAGTATCCAGCTGCCAATGTTTTGGATACAGATGGTTAAAAGAAACTAGAAATTCTGTAGCTACATTCTCTTTAAGCTTTGCTTGAGTGTCACATACTCTTTAACAGATTTTCTACCCATGAGGTAGAGTTTCATGGATTTTCCAAGACGTGGATTGATGGATTAATTATTCTACTTATTTAACAAATATTTATTGAGAGCTACTGTGTGCCAGCACTTTTATAGACATTAGAGGGACAGATGTGAACAAGACTGAAGAAAGTCCCTGCTCTCCTGGGTATTACATCCTAATAAGGACACAGGCAACAAACCAAGCAGATACACAAGTTAACAATTCTGGTAGAGCTCAGTGCAGTGAAGAAGATGAGGCAGAGTGACGCGACAGGTGTGATGTGCCTCTTTGAGGGCACAAAGGTTAAACAAGAGCAGTTCAAAAGGCCTCACCAAAGAGCTGCAAGTTGAGAGGAGCCAGCCAAGTGGAGCTATGGGGAAAGGCATTCTGGATGGAGGAGCAGCAAGTGCAGAGGCTCAGAGGGGGGGGTGATCTGGGTGTGAATGAGGGCTAAAAAGTATGTCTGGAGTGCATGAAGTGAGCACAAGTATGGAGGAGTGGGCAGGTGGGGTTTTATAGACTATCCTGGGCCTTGTGGACCACTGCAAGGAATTGAATTTTATTTCAAGTTAGAGAACACCTTCTTTACACCTTAAGTTCAAGTACAGCACGTGGAAACCCAATGTGGACTTGTCTGGAGAGTCTTTGCAATTCTGTGTGAGAGAAAGTCTCTATTGTCCTCCCTGTGTGTCCAGGATTCAGCCTGGAGCTTGACTTGAGTCTGTTGGCTGGATGGACTTGTTTTATGTATTCTGTAAGGTGGGGATACAGGGGGAGGACCATTGACAGCTCTTGAGCTGAACTACCTGGCTCCATGGTGTCCCTGAATTGCATTGAACAGGCTGTTCCTCAATCTGTTCCTTGACCTGAAGACTCTCTCTGGAGCCTCCCATCACAAGGACTTGCTTTGCCGCCAGGAACACTGTCAGGCATGCAGGGGTATGTACAGAAGGGTCATGGTCAATAACATCCTCAGCCCTGCAGATTGTGGAGCCAGGCATGCTGGGCTTCTTGAGCCTTTACCCATTCTCCAGCATAGCCCTTCCCCATCCACACCATCTCACAGACTGCTCCACGCTTATCTTTCATGTTATCCTTAAATGTACCTACTTGAGTGCTGTCAAAGACTGCCCAGTATCAATGAATTAAACCTACACCCTTAACTTGGTCTTTAAGGTCCTTTAAAAATCAGTCCTACTTCTCCATCTTCTATCTGGACCCTTTCCCACATGATGTGTTTACTGGTAATCTCTAAATAGCTCTTGCACTGTCTGTATTCATACATGCTACACCCTTCTCCTCAAACACCTTTTCTGTTATCCTACCACTCTAGGTACACCTTCAATTTCCAGTTCCAGACCTGCCCCACGAGGACATCTTTTCTGATTGCTCTAGTTAATGAGGCTTTTTTATATACCTCCGAGCGGCTCTAGTGCTTACAGTGTTTGGCTAGAATGGCCTTATAAGATAGTAACTGTTTTTTCCTTATCTTTTCCAACATGCCTTCAACTTGGAGAGGACATGGCACTTACATTATTGATGGTGTTGATAAAAACCTCAGGGATAGTGGGAATCTGTGAATAATCTGGAAGGTATTAGGGTGGGAGGACATTCCAAATGAAACAGTCAGAAAGACAGAGCATCACTTAAATTCCCAGGCAATTCCTGCCAGCTCCACAGATGAGGGAGTCCCTTATTGAAATAACTTCTTGGAACTCCAGGTGTGAGGAGTGTTTGTTTGTTTATTTTTGGTGTTAGGGTTTGAACCCAGGGCCTCAGACATGCTAAACATCACTGAGCTAAATCTCCCAGCCCAGACTAGTGGTTTGTTATCTTACCCTTAGCCCTTGAGTTAGCCCCTTTGTAGAGGGCAAGGGTATTCTGCTTTTGGAGCAATCTCTCATTGAGGGGAAAATTCCCTGAAGTTTGAGTTGAAGGTACCCTTTTTTGTCCTAGGAGGGATGTCAGTTCTAGAGATGGTGGGGTCTGGTCACAGGTACTATCTGTTTCTGACATTGGTTTGATAAATACACTCGTCTCGGATCTCAAGGAGATTCTCCTGTCCTTGGATTCAGTAATGAGTCTCATTTTAGTTCCTAGGAGACTACATGACACATACATCTACCCCCACTCATCTTGAAAAAAAGGAGACACCTGTTTGGTTCAAAATGCAGTTACCAACTGACTCACTCACCATAGGGCATTTGACCTGAGCTGCCTGGTCAAATGACCTGGTCCTGCTCTGCCACCTATAATTGTGTGTATAGCTTCATTGAGAAATGATAAGATGCAGCCAGAATATGAGGAATACATATTAGTTCCTTTTGTGTGTATTCTATTTCTGTTTTAGTAGACTTCATTTCAAATAAGCCCGGTCAACTTGGTAGTCCATCCTTATGAGCTTAGAATATGGTAAAACTACCCTAATCAGCTCCCTCTACCATCTATTTTGATGTGTGTGTTTGTGTGTGTTTTATGCTAGCTGGAAGATTTATTCTGTGTATTTTTTGATTAAGTTCTTCCCTTGTGCCTACAGATAATGTGTGTTTTCTTAAAAGGGTGATGGGATATGCTTAAGAATATTAGATGCTTCTCTCCCTTTGTAGTAAAAAGCTAGAAATACAAGAAATGAAACTCTTACTACAGGAGAAATTTGAATGTAGCAAAATGAGATAATTGAATAAAGTAATGTTTTCTAAATTTCATAGCACATGAGTTCTTACTGTATATTATCATAGAAACTTGATTGAAGGGCAAGATACCCTGACTTTCTCAAAAAGAGTGGGTTATTTTACAAAATTAAGGTGACTGGGGCTGAAAGATGTTGCCCCAAGGAATATTTCTGTATTAAAAATGTTGCAAAAATGAAAATGATAATTACATGTGTATTCATCATAGGAAACTTAGAAGATAGAGTCAGCTTGCTTTTTTCTAAGACTGCTCTGGGCCAGTCAAGAGAACCTGACCATGACACCACTTCTGGAAATGATGACCAAAGTCTGTGGCTTCTTCAGGAGCATTTTGATGGCCCACTGCATATCCTTTGAACGTAACATGAAAGTGAAGTCTGTGTGTATTTATGTGAGTCATTTGCCAGGTCCTCTCTCCCATGACTTTTTCCTTTGAGACGTACTTCTCCAACTTATCAGTGAGAATCCAGGCTAAGCACATGCACGTTCCTCAAGAATAAGGAATGACGATGCTGTAGTCCATGCTATCTCTCTTTAGAAGACACCTCCACATTTCTTGAAGTAACTGCTTGTATTTCCTGGCAGTGTACTGACTTCCACTGTTCGTTTTATTTTCAGTAACCACCAGGCAGAACTGAGTCATTTCTGTGGATTTTCTCATTTTGTATCCTTTGGTTCATCCACCATATGCAGTTCCCATTTTATTTAAAACTGAAGGATATTATCTTGTTGGAGGAACAGATTCCCCCTGTTTCTCTGAGATAATTAGAAAAGCAAACATATCCTTGGGGCAGTAAAAGAGCTGTGGTGAGTCTATGGATGTGGGTCAACTGCTTTTTAATCCTTGCATCCCCAGTGGCTTTCATACTCCTTAGCACATAGTAGGCAAGGTTAGGCAAGTTACTGAATTAAACAGTGACACATCCTCACTGGCTTATCTCATTGAAAGGCGTAACCGCAGGACAAGTTGTCCACGTGCTGCTTGCTGTGTGGCTGAGTACAGAAACCTTGTCTAGAAGTGGTAGTCAACCTGACAAATGCAATTTGAATGCTGTCTTGCTTCTTAGTATGGTTTAAAAAAAATTAGAGAGGCATTGAGTTTAGAAGCTTGGGATCTGCTCATGATCTCCTGCTGTCCCATTCTGATATTGCATATGTATCTTCTTTAGCCTGGGAACATGGTGTTCTGCTTAGGCTCATCCTGTATAGATGTATCATTCTGCTCCAACCCATTCATGACTATCTTCTCTTTGATCTTCCTCTGAAAAATTTGTAAGGACCTCTACAGGTGTTTGCCTATGTGTGAGTTTCTGTTCAGAACCAGCCATATGGAAATTCCTTGGTAGAGAAGCTTCATCCTAGCTAGTGGTTTTTCCTATCAGAAGACTCATTCTCAATTTTCATTTTATTCTTTCCTGGACATTGAGCTAAACTGAAAAGCCCTGGACCATTAAATGGATGAGTATTAGAAGATACTAGTGGCTAAACAACTGGCAGACTTATTTCAGATTTATTGCATGGTTTCTTGAAACAAAGGTTAATATACCCACCAGGAGTTGGTAGTGGATGTTAACAATGAATTTCTTCTGTAGATATCACACTTTCCTATACTGTAGTCACATACTTGGTATCATTATTATAGTCTCAGAGATAAAAATAAAATTCATATAAGCTTCTTGTTGGCTCAAGGTGACTAATTACTGTTTGGGTCCAGCATGGTATCATAATAGACATCTATCTGTCATATTCCCTAGAGATCATCATTTTACTGATTATGGGTTCATGCCTCCATCAATTATTATTTCTTTGAGGACAAGGGCTTTCTCTTTTCATGTACATTCCTAGTGGTAATAATCATGCCAGTTCATAGCACTGTTCAGAATTTGTTGATTAAATAAATACATCACAAGTCTTAATTAGGCTGGTGGGTGAGAAAACAGCATCAAGTGGTTTAATATGAAGACACCATTTGGAATTAGGCTTGCCCATATTTCTTAGTATTTAATATAGTTGGAGACTCAGAGGGAAGTCATAAAGGGCACATTGCCTTCAATTTACCAAAAAGAAGAAATTATTACATTTGTCAGAATTAAAAGTATGTGCAGTGCACAGAAGCTACATAAATTGTGATGCATGAGTTATATGACTTTTATGATACCATAAAATCATATTTCCTCTCTTGTCAAAATGAGAGCTATGAGCACTGGATGGGGTAGGAATCTCCCGAAAAATAGGAGAAACCCCAGAGAGCAGCTATGATTAAGCACCATGGGAAAACCAGAGAGGTTTCTCAGGTTCAGAGTGTGGCCCCTCATGTGACCAGTCTAGCTTGTGAAATTGAACTAGGAAAAGAAATTTTTCTGTAAATCATAAGCCATCATGGCTGCAGGAAGGAATGATCCCATTTTAAAAGCACATCTTCCAAGTGTCTCAGATGCCTAGGGACACAGGTACTAGAGACAAGGAGCAACCTGACATTGTGGGCCACAGTCACACTCACAACCATGGTGAATGGCTGCTGTTATTTCAGGACATCTCAGGGCTGCCTACTTCTTTAGTATTGTCTTTATTTAGGTTCCATGAAGCAGCTGTTCCTCTCATCTACCCTGTTAGGCCAGTATGGGCCCTGTCTCCTAGGAGACATGCATGATATTCTGGGAGCAACTATCTTAGTTTGATTCAGGCATCCTGGTGTCTGTAGAGCTACCTTGGAGACAAAATCTTCTGTAGGGAAAGGTCTTTTATGATGAGTAACTGTTGGACCCTGAGCAAGTTCCTCCACCTGAAATCCCTCTCAGAGAAGATAACTTCTTTATCATCCTTAGATTAAGGTGGTATATCCTTTGAGTTGAAGCAGTACTATCATGATGATAAGCAGGTATATTCATTTGTGTTAAGTTATAGTCTGTTCAAGCTTCAAAACTTAGCCTCATTTCACCATAATTTTTAGCTCAGTGTCCTGATCATACAAAGGTTTGAGAAGTGAATGTGTTATCTGAGTTGGCTTAGCCTTTAAGACATCAGAGGACTGTTTTGGTGATAAATTTAATTTGCAAAACAGAGACCATTTTTTCATATATTATTTTCCCTGAGTACAAAAACAATGGAACAGATAGATTTATACTTTATCTTCAAGTGCTCCAAATTACATGTGACAGCTTCTCAAAAAGCTTGTATCTAAAGGCAAAAATTCCCCCTTTGCATATATATGTGTGATTTGACAATATTCATGGTCTGGGATTATAGAAGATCTGTCAGTTATTGCTATAATTTAGCAATTGTGATTAATTGTAAGGGACTGCATTGTACTTTGCCAAAACAAAATTAAGGAAAACAACATTCTTATCATGCAAACCATGTAACTTTCATGTTTATTAATCCTTCCATAGAGGAATCAATATCCACTTTTGAATGAGAGTGCTAATCATTGTGAGCCCTCTCTAACATTGCTGGGAGAAGTAAGTCATTGTGAATTTTTCTAGGGGACTTGTCTCATTACCCTAGCAAGTCTCTTTATGTGCTGTCTCTCTCACCTCCCTCAGCAGGTTTTTAGGCACTGGGAAGGATTTACAAGGATGTGGCTCTTGCCTCAGGGTATATTGGTGCTGTAAAAGAGTTTAAATGCTTCTTCTTGTGAATGTTATTGAATCACATTAAGCAGCAGCTAAGTGATCCTCCAAATGTGTTTTTCATTCTTCTATGTATATTTTGGTGGGCTAAGGAGCAGGATTCTTTGTAGTTGGCTCAGACTCTACCCGATGGTGGTGACGAAATTGGGGGAGAGTATAGGGACAGCTGCCCTCTTAGTTCTGGCTTCCTTTCTATTGCTGAGCTCATATCAATACCCAATTCAGGCCCAGGTTTTGCTTATCAGATAAGCCATTCTCAATTTGTATGAGCTGGGTCACCTGAACAGACAATTGTGATTCCATTTTATCCTACAAAGATTTGTCTTTGCTATTCTCACTTACTCTGTCCTTGAACACAATGGATGGACTCAGATTTTGTTTTTCCTTACATTTCTTTTCCTGATTCTAGATAATGTCTGTTTTTTATTCTTGCTCGTGATATGCTTACATACCCTAACATTTGACATTCACAAGCATGGTACGCATTTGCATTCATCCATGCACAAATAGCTAAAAAAATTTAGCTTGGAAAAGTATAGCCCAGAGGATAAGGGAACTCCAATACAATCACATTAGATTTCTGAGACCTTGATTATTCATTTGCTTTCCATTTTGTTCACCTCTGCCTCATTGAACAGGACAAAATAAAACATGCAGTGACACCTTAATCCCCTTTTTATCCTCTAAGTTGTATCATTCTAGTGATATGGAAATACAGGGAGCTGTGAGATAATATTCCTTGCTGGGCAAGCTCCTTGGAACTGTCCAGGGTTCTGAAAGACTTGAAAGAACTGTCTTGAACAAGAACACAGCCTTGGGTGGAATGAAATCTTTTGCCCTTTGTGTTTAGAGCTATAGATTCCCATTGGTGGATTTTGCCACACACAAGACATAGAAAACTGAGGACAATTATTTTACTGGTTTGAGTCAAAATAATGGCTTTAGTTTTCAGTACCTTGATATTTTGAATCCATGTTCACTTGGTCTTAAATATTGGGAGAGTTTCTCACTTCTGAGCTATTTTTGGTAGATAAAGCTCTTGTTTTCATTTTTCCTTTCTTGTATCCACCCAAGAGTATCACAGAGAGCACATAGGGAATTGACAATTATTTTTAATGAGAGGTATACGTGAAGCAGCTTCTTACTCTGAGTTCTCTGCACTGCTCCTTAATGGAATCAGGGGGTTTGGGATGTGTTTCTGGTGCTGTTTGCATTGACAATAAATTTTGTAATCACTTTCTGGAAGCACCAAATGGGTTCTGGTTTTCAGTTTTATTTTAGAAGCATCACTTATTTTGTGTAGCAAGTCAGCTAGTGGTGACATTTGAAGAAAACAGTCCCCTAATATTTGCCTTTGGTTTGAATGAAGGTGATAAAAACAGAGAAGAATTTTTAACACTTTAATGTCAAATAGCCTCTACCTTCTGTTTTTCTAAAACTCAGGTTCATGGGCTTGAAGGTGCTCTGGATTTTTAGGGCTATAAAACATTTTCCAGGAAACAAGTGAGGGCTTTCTTCTTCACCCATGTGGCACTTTGATAACAGCACAAGGAATTAAAGTGATATTCAACTTAATATATATTTATTAAGAACTTAGAGCTGACCTTCATAGAATTAAGAATGCAATGGAGAGAACAGACACAGGATAAGTCATTGCTGATGTGCTAAGAATGCTATGTATCTTTGCATCCAAAATGAAAATGATAAAAATACAATTAACATTGTGGGTCAGAACCATAGTGAATGTAGGAATATGACATTTTTTTCAACAAAAATTATTACATGAGCTATTGGATGAGGCATGTCACCCATACAATATTAATCATTAGGGTGTCTGTTATATACATCCAAATTTAAGAGGGGGTTCTTTCAAAACTACTATAATCCTTGACTCAGATTCACTTTTATTGTGTTCCTAAATGGCAATAGATAACAGCCAGTTCAAAATGGAGAAAGGATAACTAAATCTCTTGAGAGCCAGTAAGCCCCACCTTTTAAAAATGACAGCTTCATAATGACACTCCATTTTTATATTATCTGTGCAAAAATAAGACAGCAGAATTGATTAAATATACAAGTCATTGGCAAAAAGCTCATCTAATCATATTATCATTGTGACACAGTGCTTGATGGAGAAATTATTTAGATCATTAGATCTTGGTTCATTTTACAAAACATGTATAAGAGTCTCTGTATGGTTAGTGATCTGAAATACACAGTTGTTATAGTGTCTGAAATTATATTAATCTGTAAACCTAGATCACATACATGCATACTTACTGAGCTAAGAAGTTGTAAGACTCCCTGAAGGAAACTTAGCAGAACAGAGTGGAGCAAACCAAAGGATTCTGCTGCCAGCATTTCATGCACACCAGAATTAATGTGCTGCAATAGGATTAAGATTTTGAAAGGCATAAAATGTATGTGCAGGACCAAACACAGTCTGAATGTACTAAATCCATTTTTTAAAATTTCTCCATAGACCAAGGGAAAGAAGTTTACCACGATGATGCTTGTTAAATATTCAAATGAGAAGCAGATTTATTTGGATTTTGGAGGGAAAGCACATTCACTGGATTAGTGAGATCTTTTATATTACTTTGAGGTAGATTTCAAGAGTCTGTTTATGCTTAATAAAATCCCTCTGTGTGTTTTGTGACTAAAAAAAATGAAGGAGTGAAAGAGATGACAGATGTCCTGCAAAATTGAATACATGGTAAAAAGTGCTATGATGACCTTGAGTTCACCCCTGCTAAGGCTAAAACTCCAGCTTGGGGAAACGCTGAAAATGTGTTCTATAAGTCACTCGTAACAATTTTTGAATCATGCAGGAGTGCTTGGGGTAAGCAGAGAGGGAGTGATCAAACCTGGATTCTGACCTCAGGAAGCACACAGTATAAGAAGGATGGTGTATAAATCAGAAGTGGTGGTGTGTGTGTGTGTGTGTGTGTGTGTGCGCGCGCGCGCGCGTGCACGTGCGTGCATGTGTGCGCTCTACATGTGTGTGAGCAAGCAGATTGTTCTGTTTTAGAATAAGAATCAAGGAGGGAGGGGTACTCAGTTTCTGAAGGTATGAGAGCCCTGGAAAGGGTGGATCTGTTCCTAGACTGGCGGGGGGTGGGTGTTATCAGTAGCTACTGAGCAGTGGAGCCACTTACTACAGAAGACTGAGGGACTTTGAGCAGGAGAATGCTCTTATCACTTTTGCCTCGCTGATGTTAATCTGGCATGAACCTAGGGGAGGGGAGACAAGTTTCGGGGTGCAGAGAGAGCACATGTGCTAGTGTGAGAACGTAAGCAAGAGCAGGGCAATGGGAATGGATAGGAAGACATGAAAGCAAAATAGAATTGAAAGCACCTGGGAACTTTCAGATGTAGAGGGCTGGTGAGGGGGAGGGTCTATGATTTTAAACCCAGATAATGGGGAAAGATAGTGGTGCCATTACTAAGAACAGAGAGGGAGAGAAAATTTTGAGAAAAACTGAATGTTGTGAAATTTGGAACTCTGAACCATAAATTTTAGGGCCCAGTGGAAGATTAAAATATGACACTTCTTGTTGAAAAATTAAAAACTTCAAGATGGCAGCAGCAGAGAATGGCCCATTTAGCCTTGAGGCCTATGTGAATGCGCAGGTCACACACCCAGCCTTGATCAACCCAGAGGCACTGACATGAATGTGCATCCTCTCCTTTCCTGTGCACCTGCCCCCATGCCTTGGAATGCTCAGGTAACAGTATGGAACAGGTTTGAGTGCTGCGGTACCAGATTCCACGGAGTTGAGACCAAGACTGAAAAGGGTAACAATCTCTATAAGTGGAATTGAATCCAGTCTATTCCAGTGTTGGCAATTGGCTTTTTAGCTCATGTGATCAGTTCCCAACAACAGGTAGGGAGTCAGAAATCCTCTTGATATTTGCTCCCAATTAAAATTTGAATGAAAACTATTAATGCCAAGAATTCTTTGGAAGGTGTTCCGCCTTTTGGCCCTTCCCCGACGTGTCACTCCCCCAAGGATATAGCTTGAATATTCTCTGGACTGTTTTGCATTGAGGGAAAAAGATTAACATATTTTGGGGGGGAGGGGGGTTATCTAACATGTTTGTGTTAGACTCAGTCTCCTACAAAATTCTAATGTATGCTACTTATTTAATCCTTAGATGTGATTGCTTACATCATTTTACAAATGAGGTGTCTGGGGCTTCCAGAGACAAGAGTCTTTAAAATGTCACAGCTGCCAATTGGCAGAGTCTCTCTCTCTGATTCACTTCCTTGTGATGGCAGCCAAACAAACACACAATCAGAGTCTTGAAAGACTTTAAAGTAGGGCAGAGCTGCTAAAATTACCTCCTGAGGAACTGTCTGGCTATTGTTTTCTGGGCCTGGCAGAAAGGTGAAGCAAGGCTGAGGACATTCTGGGATTACAGTTATGGTTCAGGTGGCACGCACCCCCAACACTGTAGCCCAGGGGTACCACTGTCTCCTGCAGGAGGCTGGCTCTGTCTTTGCTTCACTGGGCAGAAACTTTTGGACCCTTCGATCAGTATACAAGAAGTCATTTTCCAGTTTGTGATTGTGACCAAATGGCAGGCTGGAAAGAGCACCAGGGCAACTGATCCAGTAAATGTCCCAACCCAAATCAGATTTCAGGCCAGATAGCTTCTGACTGGCAGACTTTCCTCCCCCATGCGGGGCTTTTGTGGATAGAGCCATGGCCAATGTGAAGGAGAAAAATTGGGAGGGGACAGAAAGTTGAGAAGTTGCCAAATGCAGGATGTGTTTGTATAAAGTGTCTGCTGACTCTGTGAACAGAACAATGGAGAACCTGATATTTTGGAATCTAAAAATCCCTCATTGAATTAGTTCTAAATTAACAGTTCAAACTGATGGAAAAAATATGTCTTTAAATATACTACTGTTTGACACAGACACGTCAATGTCTATAGCAGCTCAGTTCACAATAGCTAAACTATAGAACCAACCTAGGTGCCCCTCAACAGATGAATGGATAAAGAAAATGTGTGTGTGTGTGCGTGTGCGCACGTGCATATATATACACATATATATATGTACACACACCACATTTATATTTATATACACACACGATGGAATATTACCCAGCTTTAAAGAATAATTATGGGATTTGCTGGGAAATGGATAGAGTTAGAGAATATCATGCTAAGTGAAATAAGCCAGTCCCCAAAAAACTAAAGGCCAAGGGTTTTCTCTGATATGCGGAAGCTAAGAGGTGGGTGATAGGGAAGAATAGAGTTACTTTATGTGGGTGGAGGAGAGTGAAAGGAAGAGAAGGGGTATGGGATAGGAAGAATGGTAGAGTGAAATAGACAGTATTACTTCATTACATGTACAACTGCATGACTGATGTGATCCTACAATATGTATACCCAGAAAATGAGAGATTACACTCTATTTATGTATGATCTATCAAAATGCATGAATGCATTCTACCATCATGTACAACTAATTTGAACAAATGAAATAAATTTAAAAAAATAAAAAAGGAGAAAGAAAAGAAAAAAATATACTACTGTTTGAATACTTAAGTTCTAGGGACCCCTCCTAGTAAAATTGAAAAATATATCTGATTACTTTTTACTCCACTTCCTTACATGTATTTGAATTTCATGTAGTGGTGTGCCTGATGAAAAGGGATCTGCTGAGACCTGTCCCGAAGGCCCACATACACTGGGATCAGACACATCTGCAGATGTTTGGGGATCTCACAGGTTGCACTTCACTTCACAGTGGGATTCTTCTGTCCAGGCCTTCCCACCCAGGAGACCTGAAGAAACTGCCAGATTTCTAATCAAATGATGTTTGTAAGAAGCCCATACTCACCCTCAGAGCATGTGCTTCTTAGTGGCCCAGCCATGAGGGCAGGTGTGAGATACCAAGTGAGCTTGTATTTATTTTTACGTATTAGTGTGTAATACATACTTGATGTTCGAGACTGAATGTGAATATCAGGGAAAACCAGACATCAGGTCCCTGGGTTCTTGAACAGAGCCAGACTCTATCATATCCTTCAGAGCTCTTAATACTTTTGGTTGGCTTTATAGAGGTGGGTAAATTGTAAAAGAATTGTCACTACATTTGCACACTCATTTGCATAACAGGATTGTTCACACTAGTCCAGAGGTGGAAGCAGTCTGCATGGATAAACAAATGGATAAACAAATGTGGTAGATACATACAGTGGAGTATCATTCAGCCTTCAAAAGGAAGGAAATTCTGTCACGTGGTATGATGTGGAAGCAGATTGAGGATATTATGCTGGTGAAAGCTTATTTTGCTGGTTTCAGCCATAAAAATACAACTACTTTGATTCCATTTTATGGGGATTTAAAGTAGTCACAGTCATAGAAACAGAAAGTAGGATGGTGGTTGCCAAGAGCAGGGGAAGGAGGCCATGAAGAATAGTTTAAAGAACATAGAGTTTGTTCAGGAAGATGAAAAAGTTTTGGAGATGGGTTGTACAGCAAGGTGAATATAATGTTGTTGCACCATATACTTGGTTAAGATAGTCACTTCTATATTACGTGTATTTTTTAACCACAGTTTAAAAGGGATCATCCGTAGTCCACAAATCATGTTGTCTGGTGCCTTTTATCTGGTATTGGTACATTCCCAGTTTTCTCTTACCATGCACATCACATACCTTCCCTCTTGTGGGAATACCTTACAATCCAGGTTAGATTCATTTTGGGATCTCCCACCTGGGGATCCTGCAGAGATCAAAGGGAAGATTGCCTTGGCTCTGGGCTCCTGCTGTGATGGGCTTCTTGTCTTCATGTCTGGGCAGCATCTATGAGTTGCTTTTTTCAGGTCCAACTGTTCTCCCAAGATCCAAATGTAGTGTCATTTTCTGCAGCTGCATTGATTAGTTGCATCATTAGGTTTGGTTTAATTGCGGTGGCTCTGTTGTTCACAAATTTACACAAGGTACAGCAGGAAAGAAGTCTGTGTACTTATGTCTCCCCCCCCAAAAATAAAATGTAACCATTTTTCTGCATTATTTGATTTTTTACTGCTAATAAATGCCCAACACTGCTTTTTGGTATGATTTTTAAGTCCAAAGGGATATTATGGGGCCTGTGTATACATAATTGAATGTAGAACATAGAATTTTAGTTCTGGAAGGCATCTCCAAAATCTTTTACTTAAACTTCCTGTTTCTTTTAAATAGAAGAGAATTTTGGGGTCCTGATTAAGGAAGTTGTTAACAGTGGAGCAAGAAGTAAGCATAGGTCCCAGGAATGTATGAAGCTGATTTTAGTGCCAGGAAGCTGGACACTATTCATTTCAGAGCATGATGTATCTATTAGCTTGAAATGATTGGGTGCCCAGTGTGTTAGCTGGGCAACGAGGCTGCTCGCCATGTTTGTAGTCCTTATACTGGTTACATTCTCTTTATTCAGAAAATGTGCTTTTGATGCCACATGCAAAAGTCAGATTTTGGATTTAATACTTCCAAGGAACTATTAGAAAACTTCTAGGTTTAATCATTTTGGAAATGAATAAGTTCTTCTAAAACATGAAAAATAACATCCTTGAATTAACATTTCTTAGGAAATAATGTTTCCTTCCATCTTTGACTCCCTCTTACCTTCTGTACTTATACTTGCATGATATTCCTCAGGCTCATTGTGAGTTCTTCCCTATGAGTTTGTAGGGAGACCCTCTGTGTCCTTTAGGTCAGTGCCCTTTAGGTCAGCACACAGGAGGGACATTTTCTGTCTAACTATACTGAATTTAAGAGGCTGATTCCCAGGGTTGAAGAAAAAGTATGATCACCAATAAAATGCAACTTCCATTCTTGCCACCCTTCCCCCCCGCATTATGCATCATCATTCATTTATCAGAGAGACCATTCGGCCTTTGGATTTTTGGTATTGGCTGATCTCACTTAGCATAATAGTCTCCAACATCATCCATTTGGGCGGGGTGGGGGGTAAAAATAATAACAGAATGTGTGACAGATACCATTGCCCTGTGTACTTGCATGAATGCACAGATGGTGTGACTCTACTTTGTGTACAACCAGTGAAACAATAGCTGTACTCCATTTGTGTTCAATGAATCAATAAGTAAATAAAAAAGAAAAAAAATGCAACTTCCTTAAGTACTGTGAGCAGTGTCTTGTAACTGGATAGAATTAGCCCCACAAGTCTTCATGGATGAGGTGAAATTGGGTCTCTGTTGTGAAGAAGAGATAATTCTTGCTGAGGAAATAAGGCATGCTCCAGAGTAAGGAAATGTAGAGAAAGGGGGAGAATGCAACCTGCTGAGGGCCACTCCACCTCATTCCCCACCCTTTATGGGCCCTTCCATGGCTGTTTTGTCTTGAAATATTTTACTTGATATCTACACTTGGTTGAGCTATTATGGCCTCTAACCCAAGTTGGCCCATCAGAGGTTCTTTCCTAGAAATTCAGATAAGGAAATGGGCAAGGTTGTGTACAAAAAAAGCTTTTTGGAGAGGTTTGGTTCTCTCCTTGGAGGCCAGGCTTAGTGACTGGGTCCTAGTATGCCTGGGTTCATCTGTCATCTCTGCTGAGATTCAATACCTCCATCTGACCTGGGCTTAGTACTTACAAGAGGGGATCATCAGTTGGATGCTTCCATATTCATTTGATCAACCATGGACACCTGTGCTGCCTTGTGTACTCGATGCTGCTGCAACTCCAGGCAGAACTCTTGCAGTGCATACTCAGATAGAGGGTAGACATGGAGGACTCTGGTGGTGTGACCAGGGATGCCCACCACAGAGAGGGCACCATGGAAGTGTAAGTGGAACTTGCCTGGTGGATAGTAGGAGCATCTTAACAGAGGTAGCAGGATGTGCCTGGCTGGGAGAGCATGACACATGGGGACAGGGAAAAGTCCAAGAGGCCAGAGTAGATGGTAATAGACAATGAGAGGTAAGTTTGTACCCCAGGCAGGAGCCAGAGCTGAAAGGCCTTGTGATCTTGGTGAGGCTTACTTTCATGGATAGCATAATTGTTCATCTGTTCTCCTGAGACAGTCTTAGCCTGTTCCACTGGTGTAATGACGAGCAGCCCCCTCCCCTCTTAAAATGTCCATGTTTGATTATAAATGATATCTTCATTCTACGTGTAGATCACAGGACTCACTGCAGGATTTTAAACCTGAGAATGACAGGGTGAGACTTCAGTGTAGGGAGAGGACTTAGACAGGGACCATGAGTGGTGGTCAGGTGAGTGATAAGCACTGAGCTAAGCAGTGGTGATGGCAGGGGAGAGGGAACATTAATGTGACAGCTAGCAAGAAGGTGTACGCCAAAGTGCTTTGTGAACCTGTGACTATCTGCAGAGGGGGCTATGAAGGTAGCTGAATAAGAACAGGCTTTGGTGGAATGGTTTTCAAGTTTGTTTTAGATACATGGTTTAGGACCAAGGAGAAGCCAGATAAAGAATGGTGGAGCTGGAAATAGCAGTCTGGGGTCCAGGTGAGATGACTGGACTGTGTTTAGCCATCTGGTAGTTATCAGCTATGGGTACTAGATGAAACCATCAGCAAGGTAATCACTGTCCAGGAATACTGTGTCAGGAAATGTCGGGGTATTCCAGGTACCCCCGGCTCTATGCTAAGATGGTGGCTGGCAGGTTGGCAATGCGGTTTCATTTTGTAGTAAACAAGTCACTCTCACCACGGAAATAGATACTTGATTGGCTTGAGCATCCACGCAACCTGATGACGCGATATAAGGACTAGGCAGGGGGGGTAGCGAGGGAGAACGTATATAAGGACTAGGCAGGGGGGTAGCGAGGGAGAATGCCATAGAGAACGCCAGGAGAACGCCATGAGGGAGAACACCATGAGGGAGAACACCATGAGGGAGAACACCATGAGGGAGAACGCCATGTGAACACCATGGAGAACACCATGGAGAACGCCATGGAGAAGGCCATGTGAACACCATGAAGAACGCCATGGTGAATGCCAGGAGAACGCCATGAGGGATGCCATTAACAGCAGCTCTGTAACATGCATTGGGCGCTAGAATAAAGTGTGTTAAAAGACAGTGATAAGGAAAGAGGAGAATGGTAAAGAAGAAGCTGTGAGGATACTGGCCTTTAGGGGGAAGGCAGAATAAAAGAGACTGCACACAAAGGACAGTGATTAGAGCTAACCAGAGAGGGAGGAGGAAATCTCAGAGCATGGCTAGAATAGCTGTTGCCATGGACATAAGGTCTACCATGATTTCAATACCATGCTGGGAGCTTCATGTGTCTCCCCCTGTAAACCTAAACAACCTCGTGGTAGGGTGGTGTTAGCCATATTTATGGGCTTAGAGTTTAAATAACATACTCAAGGTTAGCTATCCAGCTAAATTGACAGACCTGTCTTTTCCACCCATGAAATTGGTATTTGCAGCTGAGATGGAAGTTCAGAAAACCCTCCTCTTTTAGGTGACTTCAGCAGCTTGGGCAGGCATCAAATAGGAGGAATTTGACTCTAGCAGGTGTGAGTCTGAGAGTGGCCACTGACCTCATTCCTCTGCTGGCCCCACTGAGCAGGCCACATAATGGAGATGTGGACAAGGAGGCTGTTTCAAACATGGAAAGCAATGCCAGTGGTTTAATTGCAATGTGAATTGTGACCAGGAAAGGAGCCTTGTAACAAACTTTTCTTTTTTTTTTTATTTGCTTATTGATTCATTGAGCACAAATGGAGCACAGCTATTGTTTCTCTGGTTGTACACAAAGTAGAATCACACCATCTGTGCATTCATACATGTACACAGGGCAATGATGTCTGTCACATATTCTGTTATTATTCTTACTCCCCCACCTGACCCCACCCCTCCCTTCCCTCTATGCTATCTATCCTTCCTCCATTCTTGCAATCCTTCCCCCCTGCGTTATCCATCATCATTCATTTATCAGAGAGACCATTTGGCCTTTGGATTTTTGGGATTGGCTGATCTCACTTAGCATAACAGTCTCCAACATCATCCATTTACCTACAAATGCCATAATTTTATTCTTCTTTATGGCTGAGTAATATTCCATTGTGTATATATACCACAGTTTCTTTATCCATTCATCTACTGAAGGGCATCTAGGTTGATTCCATAATCTAGCTATTGTGAATTGAGCAGCTATGAACATTGATGTGGCTGC
>JAJEJO010001416.1:300097-316728 GCA_020662805.1 Glaucomys volans
GGGTGCTGTATTTTATCAAATGCTTTCTCTGTGTCTATTGAAATAATCATGTGGTTCTTGACTTTAAGTCTGTTGATGTGGTGAATTACATTTATTGATTTCCGGATGTTGAACCAACCTTGCATCCCTGGGATGAAACCCACTTGATCATGGTGCACTATCTTTTTAATATGCTTTTGTATGCGATTCGCTAAAATTTTGTTAAGAATTTTTGCATGTATGTTCATTAGAGATATGGGTCTGAAATTTTCTTTCCTTGACGTGTCCTTCTCTGGTTTTGGTATCAGGGTGATATTAGCTTCATAGAATGAGTTTGGAAGGGTTCAAACTCATTTTCTGTTGGGCACAAGGCACAAAGGACCAACTATAATTACTTCTGGTGTTTTTTTTTTTTTCTTTGTGGTAAATGAGTCTATTTTTTTTTCTTCCTTGAGTGCCCATGAGGGATCAGATCTTACCTAAGGTACTGGTGTTGAAACTGTGTATTTTGAAAAGTTTGTGGGGGTCCTCAGTTTGTGTGATTATGAGTACATACCCACATCTAACTTTTATTGAATACCTACTGTGTAGAAGGTAATGCATTTGAGTGTCATACATGCATTATTTCTTTCTTGACATAACAGTGTGAGTTAGGTAATATTACCATTCATTTTACCATTATAGTTTCTCCACTAATTGGTAAAGTTCATTTGCTCAAGATTCTATGGCTAATAAGTAGCAAATTAAGGATTTGAATCCAACTCTAACCTTCCTGGTTATCCTTTACATCTTCCTTTATTTGCTTGGCTAGCATCTTATTGAAGTCAGTCTTCTGGGCCTGAATCTATTTTCCCCTCTAAATTATGGTTGTCCTTGAAGACCTCAAAGGGCTAGCAAGCCTGCTTAGGAAGTAACTGGTTGAATAACCCAAAAGAGTTGAAGCAATTTGTGCAGAGGTTCAGTCTGCCATGGAGTAGCTGAGGCCTGGGAATTAACTGAAGTCCTGTGGTAGTGGATCAAGATCTGCAGAAATGTCATCAGTAAGTGAATGTTCCAAGGCCCATCACCAGCAGGCTTTGTTCTTTTGCTGCATATTTTAAATTGATGCATTACAATGATACCTTATATATAATAGTGGGATTCATTATGCTATATTCATAGAAGCACATAATTTGATCAATCTTATACCCCAGTGCCTCCACTTTCTCTTCCTTTCTTCTCCCCCTAATTCCCCTGATCTACTCTACTGGTCTCCCTTCTATTATTTTTTTAATTGGTATGTTATAATTATATATAAAAGCAGTTCATTGTGATATATTCATATGCTATGTGATATGAGCATAGCATAATTTCATTCCTCAGTACTTTTCCTTACCCTCCCCTCCTCACTCCCTCTCAATCGCCTTCTATTTTCCCTTCTATTTTCTTTCTTTCCCTCCCCCCAACCTCTTTCTTTCTTTTTTTGGTACTGAGAATTGAACTCGGGGGTGCTTAACCACTGAGCCACATCGCCAGCCCTATTTTGTATTTTATTTAGTGACAGGGTCTCACTGAATTGCTTAGCACCTCGGTTTTGCTGAGGCTGGCTTTGAACTCGCCATCCTCTTGCCTCAGTCTCCTGAGTCACTGGTGTTACAGGTGTGTGCCACTATGCCTGGCCCTTCTATTTTCTTGAGATTTTTTTTTTCTTCATTTTTTTCATCTCTAGTCTCCACATATGAGAGAAAACATTCTACCCTTGACTTTCTGAATCTGGCTTACTTCAGTTAGTATTACGAGTTTTTTTCTGAGATATAGGAAATTGTGATGTCATCAAATACTGTAACCTTTGGGACAGCTCTGGGGCCTTTCATTATTGCAGGGTGCATATTTTCTGGCTCTTTTGGGATCTGTGCACCTACCTAGTTGTGAATAGATAACTGCTTCTCCCCAGAGACCTGAAGTGTCCTTTTAAAAGTCAGTGTCTTAACACATAGAAACATTCCCTTTGAGGCCTCTTGCTTATGGATTTTCCTTTTTCACCAGGGTGGTTCTTTGCTCTTTTGCTAATGAATTACTAGGAATCAATGGCCCATGCACAGTGGATTGGTGTTGCAGTCCATGCAGCAACACCATAAGCCATAGCTGCCAGCCCTGTGTGGGACCTGAGGTCAGAGCTTCCAAGTGATTACGAAGCCTTGCCATTAGCCACTTTCCCATCCCCTTCCTGAATTCTAGGCAGTCTTGCAAACACACATTTGCTCACTCACCTGTGGTGAGCAGTGGTTTAAGCCTGGCAGGTGGCTAAGATGCTGATTTGATTTATCTTACTTAGTTGTGTGATTTGATAAAAGTTGCAATCACAGGTTTTGGAAGCTGGAAGGAACTTTGGTTCCATTTCCTTTATCTTGCAACTGAGGAAGCAAAGGCTGGAGAAAGGAGAATTTCTTTGACTAGGTCTTGAGGAGACTCAGAGGGGAGGGCTGCAGTATTCTTTTGCTTTGTACTCCAAGGATTTTTCTGTACCACCACTTCAGATGTCTCGGTGGCAACGCCCAGGAACATTGAAAAGAAGGTCATAAAGAGATTAGGAGACCTCATTGGTCTTCCAGTGGCTGTGGCTGTTGGGTGGGTTCCTTCTCCAGACACTGATACTGAGTGTTGGTTATTTTCGTCCAGAATCACAGTAGTTGTGACGAGTGCTCAACCATTTTCAAACAAGTGTTTGAGTATGAGTTGTCATGTTAGAAAACTCCTTTGCTCTTCAGTTTATTAAAGAACTATTAGCGCCCTCCAACAGTCACATAACAGATGAAGCCTCCCGAGGCTGAATGGCAGCAGTAAGTACCTCGTTTTCACCCGAGGATTCTCTTGCTCACTCAGCAGGATCTGGGTCAATAGACATCATTTTCATAAGACATTCATCTTTTTCTTCCCACATTATACAGCCTTATTTTTTTTTCCTGGAATTTGCTTTTGGAGCAATAGGCTTTGGGAGGAAAAATAAAGCTGGTAGATTATAAAAATGAAGGCTTGAATCAAATTTAGGTATAAAAAATGAAATGTAACTTCCAGGGAATCAAATCACTATACTGTTTCCATTTATATCAACACTTCACCATGATGTGGCTAAGATTTAAAAGTCAGTTGAGTTCGGTAAGAGCTCACATGGCAAAGATGAGTTATGCCCAGTAGATGATACTCAGGTAAGTTGAAGAGGTCCTTTAAAAAACAAAAACAGAACAAAACAGTAAGTGATGGGGATTAACCCATGGTACAATTAGATGATTCCATTTGGGGGAGTCTGTTATCTGACCATTTCTGTTGGTTTTGCCTTTACTCTTTAAGAAACATACCTTCAAAGCTGTATGCATTCTTTCTTAAAGTTACATTTTGGACTTCTTTCCTTCCTCTCTTCTTCCTCCCACGTTCACTCCCTATCTCTCCTTCCTTTCCTACTTTCTAAGAGATTTTCCCAAGTTTGTATCCAAACTCTTTATTAGAATTTCCATTTCCAGATGGTCTTCTATTATATTGTACTATGGTTATTTCCTGGTTATAATATCTTTACTTGTCTCTCTGAGATATTAATGGTAGTTATGTTTAAGCTTCTTCTCTCTTTAGGGTTATCTTCCAGGTTTCTTAATTTCTTTTCTCCTCTGAATTGATTTCATTTTCCTGCAAAAGGCTTCCTCCAGTGTTGGATAGTACCGAATTGCTGGTTCACTTATCAGGGACCTACAATGCTTTCTGGGGCTTTGGTGTGTGGGTGGGCTTGTTCACTCTGAGCCCCCTGGACAGGGATCTGGCTGCATGGCAGGATTAAGCATTAGTGTTGGTATCTGTAAGTCTGTCCTCTTGGGCTGCTCAGACGCCCTGGAGAAGACCCTGCATCATCTGCCTAGCGAGTGAAGATGGAGCTTCCAGTGTTCCGGGGAGTGGGTATCTGGGAGGCTTGGGGTGGGGGGGTCCATGTGTGGGGACCTTTGCTTGCTGAATCTGCTTGTTTTAAGTGAGGTGCCTCAGTGCTCGTCCTGTTCCTGGAGTTGCTAAGTTAAGACACCCTCTGATGTACCTGTTCATAAACCTCCTGGGCTTTGCTGTAGTAGAGGAGCAGGTTGCTCACTTATATAGCATGGCAGAGGGCACTGGGGGACCTGACTACTGCTTGATCAGAATTTCAGTTAATCATCCTTCCTTTTTCTGCCTCTCACCACACCTCTGGAGAAACTAACAGCATGAATTCTTCAGCCTTTTAGAATTTGCAATGTTAAACAGGTTGGTTCTTAGCTTTCCCTGTTCTTCCTCTACAATTCAGTTCACTCAGGTCAGCCAAGACTTTAATGAGGGAGGGCTTGAGACAGGAGCTGAGTTGTCTGCTGTCATGTGCCGGGTTGACGGAGAACCTGGAGTAGAAGCCAGGTCTTTCAACTCCTCCTCCAACACTGAGCACTGAATCTACCCTGCATACTTAGACATGCTGTAAAAGGCACATACATACACGTGGACGCACACCCAATCCAACCCCCTCCCCTTTCTCCTCCTCTCTCCCACCCTCCCTCTCCACCTCCCTTCCTGTCTCTGTTTTATTTAACCCTCTCACAAATCCTCTGAGTTAGACTTGATTATCGTTATTTTGGAAATACGGAAACTGAGAAGGTAAGACTTGGCCACAGAGCTATTTGGTGGTAGAGCTGGTATCTTCCTCCAGAGCACATACTCTATGCCACGTGTTGGGCTCTGTCTTCCAAATGGAACATCTGTACAACTTACCCATGTTTGTGGTGGTTTTTTAAAAAATGTTTTTAGTTGTATATGGGCACAATACCTTTTTTAATTTATTTATTTTTATGCGGTGCTGAGGGTTGAACCCAGTGCCTCACACGTGCTAGGCAAATGCTCTACCACTGAGACATAATCCCAGCACTATGTTTTCCTTTTCTTTTCTTTTTTTTTTTTTTTTTTGCAGTGCTGGGGTTTGAACCCAGGGCCTTGTGCTTGTGAGGCAGGCACTCTACCAACTGAGCTATATCCCTCGGCCCCTATGGTGGTTTTTGACAACTGGTATGACTTGGGAAATCTTAACAACGGCTATTGGGCTTATCACTGTGGCATGATTGTCTGGTCCACCTCTTACCACATTCTGCAGTGCATTAGCCTACCCCTCCTTTCACTTTGGCTGAGAAGGGGCACTTTATCCTCCTTCCTTTTTTTAGCTACTAGTGAGAATTCAGCAGGCCAACAGGTTCAGCTTTGTGGCTTTCATGTTTATGAGTGTGTGTGCACACATGTGAGTATCTCACAATGAAATTTTGGAAATAAAGTTTTCTTTCTTTTTTTAAGTAATTTTTTAGCATCTTTTTAATTTGAGCTTTATAGTTATATATAGTGGTTGGGAATTTTTTAAAGTTATAAGAAGATCACATTTCAGGAAAAAAAGCACAAAAAACCAAATGGGACAGGAGGGAGTGGGGGAAGGAAAGATAGTAGACTGAGATAGACAGTATTACCCTATGTATATGTAAGATTATGTGAATCGTGTGAGTCTACATTGTGAAAAAAAGGTACATTCTCTGATGTATAATTATATCAAAATGGGTTCTCCTGTCATCTGTAATTAAAAAGAACCAATTAAAAAAAGAACCCCCAAACCAAAAAAACACCCAAAACCTCAAGGAAGTGAGGAGATGGCCATACTGGTAGACCTCTGAGCAAAGAGCATTCTACACCAAAGGAACATACAAGAGATGATACACTCACTGCATTTGGAGTCTAACTTATTATCATGCCAATGGTAAAGTCTAGTTCAAAGGAGGAATTGCCGATGCTATGGAGAGAGATGATTCCTGTCCTTGAGCAGGTAAGAGCAGACTGAATTGGGTTTGTGAGTGGAGAAGTTATCCACAGATGAGGGAGTGAACAGTGGAAATATACTAACAGGTGATAAGAAACTTTATAGGACAAATGCAGGCATTGGGTGAAGTGATGAGAGATATAGAAGATCTGAAAGAAAGTTTTTAAAAGAACTTGTTTATATATTTTTATTTTTTAATTTGTTCTTTTTAGTTGTACATGACAGCAAAATGTATTCTGACATATCATACATACATGGAGTAAAACTTCCTATTCTTTCTTACATGATGTGGAGTTACACTAGTCATGTATTCATATATGAACTGAGGAAAGTTATGTCAATTCATTCTCCTCTTTCCTATTCTATCCCCTCTCCCTTTCCTTCATTCCCCTTTGTCTAGAAATGAACTTCTATTCTTCCCTCCCCCTCCCTTATTATGTTTTAGCATCCCTTTATCAGAGGGAAAATTTGGCCTTTGGTTTTTTGAGATTGGATTATGTTACTTAGTATGATAGTATCCAGTTCCATTCATTTACTGGCAAATGCCATAACTTCATTCTTCTTTATGGTGGAGTAATATTCCATTGTGTATATATACCACATTTTCTTTATCTATTTGTCTTTTGAAGGACACCATGGTTGATTCCATAGCTTAACTATTATGAATTGAACTGCCATAAACATTAATGTGGCTGTGTCATTATAGTATGCTGATTTTAAGTCCTTTGGATATATGCCTAAAAGTAGGATAACTGGGTTAAATGGTGGTTCCATTTCAAGTTTTTGAGGAATCTCCATACTGTTTTCTAGAGTGGTTGCACCAATTTGCAGTCCCACCAGCAATGTATGAGTGTACCTTTACCCCACATCCTCACCAATATTTATTGTTACTTGTTTTCTTGATAGTTGCCATTATGATTAGAGTGAGATGAAATCTCAGAGAAGTTTTTGGTTTGCATTTTTCTAATTGCTAGATGTTGAACATTTTTTCATATATTTGTTGACTAATCATATTTCTTCTCTGTGAAGTGTCCATTCAGTTCCTTTGCCCATTTCTTGTTTTCTTTTTTCTTTTTTTGGTGTTGTTTTTGAGTTCTTTATATATCCTGGAGATTAATGCTCTATCTGAGGTACAAGTGGCAAAAATTTTCTCCCATTCTGTAGGAATTCTTGATTTTAATTCTTGATTTTACTTCTTGTGCTTTAGGAGTTTTTTTTTTTTTTTTGAGGAACTTGGTTCCTAAGCCAACATGATGGAGATTTGGGCCTACTTTTTCTTCTAGTAGGCTCAGGGTCTCTGGTCTAATGCCTCTATCCTTGATTCACATTGAATTGAATTTTGTGCAGGATGAGAGGTAGGCATTAAATTTAATTATGTTATATACACATTTCCATTTTTCCCAGAACATTTGTTGAAGAGGCTATCTTTTCTCCATTGTATGTTCATGGCATCTTTGTATAGTATAAGATAACTGTATTTATGTGGGTTTCTCTCTGTGTCTTCTATTCTGTTCCATTGGTTTTTATATCTGTTTTGGTGCCAATACCATGCTGTTTTTGTTACTATAACTCTGTAGTATAACTTAAGGTCAGGGTTGGTGATGCCTCCTCCTTCACTTTTTTCTCTGAATATTGCTTTGGCTCTTCTGGGCCTTGCATTTTTCCAAATGAATTTCATTACTACTTTTTCCATTTATATGAAGAACCTCATTGGAATTTTAATAGAAATTGCATTAAATCTGTATAATGCTTTTGGTAATATGGCCATTTTGATAATATTTATTCTGCCTACCAAAGAACATGGGAGAACTTTCCATCTTCTAAGGTCTTTTTCAATTTCTTTTCTTTTTTTTTTTTTTTTTTTAGTGTTCTGTAGTTTTCATTTAGAGGTCTTTCACCTCTTTTGTTAGATTGATCCCCAATATTTTTTCGAGGCTATTGTGAGTAGGATAGTTTTCCTAATATCTCTTTCAGTTGATTCATCACTGACGTGTAGGAACACAGTTGATTTTGGGGGATTGGCTTTATATCCTGCTATCTTGCTGAATTCATTTATGAGTTTTCTGGTGGAGTTTTTTGGGTCTTCTAGATACAGAATCATGTTGTCAGCAAATAGGGGTAATTTGAGTTCTTCTGGGAATAAAGTTTTCTTATGAAGGCAAATGGCAGTGGTAGATTGGCCAACACATTCTAAGAGGGAAAGAGACTATAGTCCTTCTTGAGCAGCACCAAATTCACAAATTTGAAGCACTTCTATTTCTTCTTGGAGTTACTTAGGAGTAGTGCCCACGAGCCCCTGGATGCTTGCTTCCTCCTTCCCTCCCACCTCCGTCTTCTCTCACAGTCTTCCCTTTGTGGTAGTCAGTGTTGTCCTTGAGCATTCATCTTTCACTCCTTCATCAAATTCATCACCACACTCTGTCATTCTTTTATTGATTCAAAATGTATCTTGAATCCATGCACTGCTCTCCATTTCTCCACTTCTGCCTAGGGCAGGCCACTGATATCTCCTGCCTGGCCACTGTAGGAGCCTCCCCACCACTGGTCCCCCTTTTTGCTCCTGTTTCATCTTCCTCACTTTGTCCTTACCTCCTCCTACCTCTTTCTCATTCCTTTAGAAACACTTGTATGCATCCTTAAAAAGGAAGGAAATTCGGACACATGTGACAGCATGGCTGAACTGTGAGGACATTAAGTGAAATGAACTAGTGACCCACAAATAAATACTTTATGATTTCACATACAGAGAATTCAGACTAGTAAAAAATCAGATGAAAAGTAGAATGGTGGATAATGGATGGGGAGTAAAGGAATTAAAGAGTTGTTTAATGAATATAGACTTTTGGTTTCATAAGATGAAAAAGTTTGGGAGATTGGTTGTATAACAATGTGGATAGGCTTACCACCACTTGACTGTAGGTTTAAAAATGGTTAAGATGGCAAATGTTATGTGTTATTTACTACAATGTGGCTCAGTGGCCAAGTGCCTCTGAGTTCAATCTCTGGTATCCTCCCCACCAAATTAGTAGGTGTAGTATTTCTTTTGAGGGTGATAAAAATGTTCCAAAATCTACTAAGGTGATAGTTGTTGAATTGTGCATTCTATTTATTTTTGTGGTACTGGGAATCAAACCTGGCATACTCTATTTCTGAGTTACATCCCTAGCCCCCACTTTTTAAAAAACTTGAGGCTTGCTGAGGCTGGCCTCCATCTTCCTGCCTCAGCCTCCTGAGTAGCTGGGATCACAGTTCTACACAACTGCACTGCACCCAGCTGAACTGTGCTCTTTAAATAGGTGAATTGTATGGTATCTGATTGATGTCTCAATAAAATTGTTAAAAATTTTCTTTTATTTCAGACCCTCTTTTTTTTTTTTTTCTGTTTAGACTTAGTTTTCATGGGGAGTTACTCCTTAGCTTGGTTCCAAAGGTCAGTGTCATTGTGTTTAAAGCTTAAGTCCCTGAAAGGATGTGGCTTGGTTGTTGGTTGTGCTCACTCCTTCAGATGGGCTGCAGGATCAGGAGAGGTGGAAGAGTCCGCTATAATGGCAGAACTACCAACAGCAGTTGCATGACTATTTGAGGATGATTTATTTCTTTTTGAAAATATAAGGTTAGCATTGAACATGGGAAAACCACGGCGAGTCTGCTACACGGTCTACCCAACTCAGTTCTACTCTGATAGTAGGACTTTTGGACTCATTAGTCACTCATTCATTCAGGAAATTCTGAGCCCTTTCTGTCAGGCTCTGGAGAGAGAAACATGTCTACATGGAGTAGTTTGCTTAGGAGTAAAAATATATAAAACAGGGGCTGGGGATAT
Organism: Glaucomys volans; assembly: GCA_020662805.1. Lineage (NCBI taxonomy): Eukaryota > Metazoa > Chordata > Mammalia > Rodentia > Sciuridae > Glaucomys > Glaucomys volans. The sequence goes on from JAJEJO010001416.1 coordinate 309,733, forward strand.
AGCTCAGTTAGTGGAGTGCTTGCCTGTCAAAGCACAAGACCCTGGGTTCAATCCCCAGCACTGCAAAACAAAAACAAAAACAAAAACAAATATATATTTATATTTTTTATATATTTATATATTTTTATATATACATATATATATATATATAACAGGAATAATATAGCAAGAAATGTTACAGAATCCATATGAAGAAAATCACAAAAATTTACTGACAAAAGAAGACTTGAAAAAATGGAGATGTGTACTGCCAATTTCTCTCAGTATGATAAAGATGTCAGTTCTTTCTAAAGTAATGTATCATTTCACCCATTCTAATCAACTTCTCAGCTGGGTTTTTCTTTTTTTCTTCCTTTTTTGGAATGTGTCAAATTGTTCTCAAATACTTGAAGAATAAACTGACTGGAATTGCCAAGAAAATTTTGAAAATGATGTATAATCAGAGGAGATTTGCATTTCCAGATTTAAAATGTACTCAAATGATGCTAATTAAGACCATGTGGTTACCAGTGCAGGAACATACCCAAGGATGGAACAGAGTGATCCAGAAGCAGAACCTAATGTGAATGAGGGCTTAGTGCACAATGAAGGGAAAGGATGAATTAATATATTCAAAATTACCTACTTGGAAAACTAATAATTAGAGCCTTTTCTTATGTAGCATATTAGAATAAACTTTGGTTGGATTTGTTTAAATCCAAAATTCATTCTGTTTGGATGCAAAATTTGCAATTATAAAAAATAAAATCTAGGAAAAATTGTGCCTGGCCCATACCAGGAAAGTCAAGAGAAGAAAAATGTCAGTGGAGGAAAATGACTTATCATTTCCCATAAGTCAAAAATTTTCTCCCCAAATTAAGATGCTGATTTTAAAAAACTTGGAAAGACATATGCAACTAAGAATTATTTATTAATAAATAGGAACAGCATTAAAACACTAGTGGGAAAATTGGCAAATATGTAAGCTGGCAATAAATAGGACAAACATGAAAAAATTTCCAACTTTTAACACCTCTCACCTTGCTTAAGAAGGCCACTTTTTGTGTATGTGCTTATTAAGAGAATCATGTTTTCAAAAAGCCCTTAATCTAGGGAAGTGAGTGTAATGTGAGGTGGAAAGAACAGGAGACAAAACAGTATATCCAAAATATTTAGAACAATGAGAAGCACACAAAAAAATTGGTAAGGCATTTCCTGAAAGTTTAATAATGCTGTTGGAAAGGGGGGAAAAAAAGCATTTTTCAATTTGGGCTGTTCATTACACTGTTGGTAGAAATGTAGATTGGCATAATTTTTAGTTAATTAGCAATTTGGCAGATCTTATTAGGAACCTTAAAAAGTCAATGAACATTGTCCCAAGAGTTTCCTTTTGAGAATCCCTCTTAAAGAATTAATTAGCAAGGCAGCCATAGGCTTACTTATGTGCATGTGAGGCAGTTTATTGGTTTAAAAATTGGGAGAGCTATATAAATCTCGCAATAGGGGGTTATTTAAAGTAATCATGTTAAATGTACTTTATAATATACTTTATATAATGTTTAATGATAGAATAAGATGAGATTATATCTTGTTTACACAATATAAAATGAGTAAACTTAGAAAATACATTGGAAGAACAGAGACCAAAACATTGATTGTGATTGTACATGATTGGTGAAATTATTGGCAGTCTTAATTTTCTTCTTTATACCTTTATGAATTTTGCATATTTTCTTCTTTGAACATGGATTTCTTTTATAGTCAGAATCTTATTTTCTTGGAATACTTAGTATGTAAGCAAACAATTCATTGATATCACACAACTTCTTTTGGCTGTTAGTATTTAAGAGTTGACATTTTTAAGAAATTGAAAAAGAAAATCTTTTTCTCAACTGCCTGAGGACTTGAACCTACTTCCTTGAGACCTGATTTAGTTTGGGTGTAAGACCTGAAAGGTGAATAGTGGGAGGGTTTCCATTTATCCTAGAGATCTATTGGAGATCATTGGAATGGGGGATGTGTTTTAGGAGTTGAAGTAAATTCTATTGTGAGGGACTGAAGATCAATATCAAAATGTCTCTTTTTCCCCCCCAAATGACAGTTGAGAAAGAAAGATAGATCATTACTCACTGCCTATTTGGAGGCCATTCACGAACTGCTTTTAAAAACCAGTGCACGGTTCAGCAGCTCTGCCATTTCTTCAGACGGCCAGTTTCTGTGGATCTATTTAATTAGATTTCAACACGGCATCTGTAGCCCCAGTAAATTCAAATAATTAAGCTTCATGATTTCTTGTGTGTTATAAATGTCACTAAAATTGCTGTTGCAGAACCGATCATTTCTTTGGTAATTGCAATTTCTGTCATGAATTGTTTCATCACTTAGAGCGATTAGAACTTTGAAATAATTTCTTAAAATTGGACTCAATTGAATACATTTTTTTCCCCTGATTGGGTCTCCTTGTGCATGTTTTTTCTCAGTTTTTTGTACTGGGTCCTTTGTCTTTCATGTAGAGAAGGACACCTGTCTTTCTCTCAAAAAGTCCAGGTCTGGGCTTCACTGGGAGTGTGGGCTCAGTATTCATTTGGAAGGTGAGTCTTGCTCTGGTTGGTTTGACCCCACCTGGGGGCATGCATGATAGAGGCTTTGGGGGGATTAGGACTGGCCTGATATTCATCACCAACTGGAGGCCTTTCGAGGTGTTTGAGTGTTTGCTGCGGCTCCTCCATCTCTTAGAAGGAGCCTACGTGATAGTGGCATGTAAGAGGTGGTCTTGGCAGCTTAGTGGGGCCTGGCTTTCCTAGAGTCAATGCTTGTCACTTGGAGGACTTTCCAGGTGCTGCTGGAGGAGTCAACAGTTTTTGGAAACTTAAAGATGTGTTTAGAAGGGTCTTAGGTGATGAGGATGCCAACATACACTCTTATCTTCTCCTCTGTGAAAGAAAAATACGACTTCCTTGCCCTGTGTCTGACTCTCGTCTTTTGTGTTCATCCCAATGCTCTGTTTCCTCCAGCCAAGCAAGATGCACCACCATCTCCACTCACATTGCTGTTATTTCTACCTGGAAACATCTTTAAAACCCCTACTTCAGCCCAGTTCCAGATGTATCTTTTCTTTGAAACTTCACTCAAACTTGAAAGCCGAAACAGTGGCTCTGTCTGTCCTCTGAAGGTGCCCGGCTTGTCTCCAGCTCCCTTCATGGAAAGTGTTGCACCCTGCTGTGCATATGGCTGTTTGTGGATATCTTTTGCTTTCTTTAAGGGTAGGAAACTATTTGACTCATCTTTGGTTTCCTAGAGAGACAAATAAGTGTGCCTGTTTTCTGCATAAATAAAATACCCTCTAGATATGTTGATTTGGGATAAATTCAGAATGGGACTTGACCCAGGGTGGTAAATCAGCCACTGCTGTTGTCTAATTTACGAATTCATTAAGATGTTAGTATCAGAACTACAGGTTATAATTTTAATTAAAAATTGTCTTTTATTAAAAATAATTTTATAGTATGATAAAATATAAAAATTACTATTCTAACCATTTCCATGTGAGTTCAGTAGCAGGAAGTACATTTCCATTGCTGTGCACGTATCACCACCAGCCATCTTAGAAACCATTTTCATCTTGCAAAATGGAAACATTGTTTCTGTTTCCTCCAAGTCCCAAGAAGCCACTGTTCTGTTTCACTATATGAATGTGACTACTCTGTATACCTCATCTGAGTAGAATTGTATAGTATTTATCTGTTTTTTAATTTTTTATTTATTTTTTACCTTTTTAAAATATTTGCTTCACTCAGTTATCCATGACAGTAGAATGTACTTTGATACATCATATATATTGAAGTATAATTTCTCATTCTGGGTTTTGATCAGTTTTATGTCATGTGTTCAACGTTCATGCATGTTACAGCATGTGTCATCATGGTTTTCCTTTTTAAGGCTGAATAATATTCTGTTGTATGTATATTCCACATTTTGCTTATTAGCACACTGATAGACACATGGCTTGATGGTGATATGAACACAGAGTGCAACAATATGTTTCCAAGTCCCTGCTTTCAACTCTTTTGGTTAAGAAGTGCAGTTGCTGAATCATATGTTAATTTTATGTGTAATATCTGGAAGAGTATCCCTGCCGTCTTCCATAGTAGCTGCACCATTTTATGTACCCAGCAGTAGCAGGCAAGCATACCAATTCCTCCAATCCTCCAACAGCCTACACTTGCTGTTTTCGTTTTCTTTTGTAGTTGCCATTCTGATGGGTGTGAACTGGTACCTCATTCTGGTTTTGGCTGACATTTGCCTAATTATGAGTGATATTGAGCATCTTTTAATGGGATTATTGATCTCAATTTGTCATTGGAGTATTTTGCTAGGCATTGCACAGAAACTCATTGTGTACATTGTCTCAGTTATTCCTGGCCACAAATCTGTAAAACAGGCAGTTAACATATTTTCATTTCATAGAAGACTGAAACTGAACTCTGAGGAGTTTAAATAACTTGTCCAGGCTCATGTAGATAGTAAGTGGTAGAACTGGTACACAACCCAAGTGTGTGTAGTTCAAAGTTCATGTGCTTAATCATACCTTGAGCTATACATTCCAGGACTGTTTGACTGCAGGTAAAACAAAACCTTCCTACCATGGTCTAATGGTTCTAACAACCAGGGATTTGTTTTTCTTAATAAGTAGTTTTTTAAAAAAAAATAAAAAATAAAGTATGTTATTTGCATGTACATATATACCACAATGAAACCCATATTCTGTATAATTAAAATGTACCAATAAAAAATTTAAAATGAGTCATCCGAAGGGATTTCACTGCTCTTATTTTAGCAGCTCAACATTAGGGCTAACCTCTCTGATTCTTTGGCCCTTTCTCATATGACTTTCTCATGGCTTCCTGTTTGCAAGAGGGCTGATGCTTTTCTTCATCTTGATGAAGATGAGGAGGATTAAGGACCAAGCCAGCTCTTCTTAAAATCCAAGAAAACGCTTTCCTAGAAGCTGCAAATAGATTCCCACAGACATTGCAGTGACTGGACCCAGATCATATCATGGCCTGTCCATGAAAGGGAGGCTGGCCAGGGGTCAGCCTGTTGGAGTCCTGCAGTGAGGGGCAGTAAGGGGGTGTGCTTTGGGGCAGCCACACAGCCAACTGCTATGTTGCCGTTTCCAGAGGAAACCATAATCCATTCCCCTTTACTTAGAATTCTAAAGCCAAAGTGAGGGAAGTCAAACCTCTGCCTAATTTTAACTAGGGACAAATTTTACATAAAATTCTTCTTTGACCCAGAGAAGCATATATAATAATAATGAAAATACCAGAAAAGATGGATAAAAATTTTATATACAATCACTTAGTACATCGTAGAGGGCTGTAGTGGGTGTCTCCTGGGGTAGAGGCTGACTCTCATCATTGGTCAATTCTCAGGGATTGAAACATCATGGGGAAAATAATAGGTGATTACGGAATTGGCTGCAGCATCCTTTTAATATGCCAGTGGCAGAAATGCTTCCAGGATACCCAGCTTTCCTGGATGAGGCAGGAAGGAGCTGTGAATCGATGATGAGCTGGGGTGATGGATTACTTTTTTGCCCATATGTGAATAGAGTCTTTGGTATATTCAATAATAATACTATAGGTACATTTAAATCAAAATTTAATTCCTAGTAAATACACTGCTGGCAGAAATCAGTTAGCTAGCAGTGCCATCTTTTTAAGATGGATGACCTGCCATGTGGCTCTGTGTGCTGGGATGTTGAACACAGCGCTGTGTGGTAAGATCAGTATCATGTGTTTATCATCCTTATCAAACACTGTTTGCTGCCTGCCTGGGGGAATGGTGCCTTTCACTGTAAAATGCTTTCCTGCCTTCCTCAGGACTTGGCTCTTCTGGCCAGGATGGAGATAGACACACGGGCCATCTATAAAAGGGCACATAGGAATGAAGAGGGAAAATGAGAGGTGGGGTCACAAAGGTGTTCCAGAGGCAGAGCAGCCTGAGAAAGTTAGAATCCTTCTGTATTTCAGAAATGGTATGCAGACCCATTGGAGGGGCTGGGGTGGCAAACAGAATGAATGAATAGGAGAAAAGTAGAACCCCTGCTGTAAAAGTAAGGACTGGGCCATTACAGTATCCTGAGTCCATGTGGAGATGTGGGAAGCTATCCTAACAGTAATAGAAAACCACTCAAGGTAGGAGGAGAGTACTGTGATCAGCTGTAAGTCTGTGAAAGACCTCTTTTATTGTACTTCCTGGAAAACACAGGTTGAAGGGGATGCCTCCAGTCCATGTGAGAGCTGGCTTGGATGTGCCAAAGTGGAGAAGGAGAGAGGCAGAAGGACTTCAGGGAGACTCAGGAGGGAGAAGTGATAGGTTGTGTGCTTTATTCCAAGTGGAGGAATCAGAAAGGAGGGGGAGTGAGGACTTCCGCCATCTGGCCATCTATCTTTGGGGCTGGGCTGAGCTAGGGACCAGAGGGGAAAGCAGGAAGGGAATCAGAGGTAGGTCACTGAACACCAAGGTAGGCCACTATCTAACTGGGATGAGCTATTCCCTTTTTAAAGCTCATTTGAAAGAGAACATAAGATTTCTGTTTGATAAATAGAGCCTACAGATGTTCCAGGGAAAGATACAGGATGAAGTTGACTGATGGGAGCAGAATGCAGGGAACTTAGTCTCCAGACAGGAAATCCAGGAAGAGGTAAGGGAGTGGCACTGAGTAGGCTGGGGGCTGGTTCTCTCCTGGCCATCTCTGCTGTTTGATTGGCAATGATGGCCTGCTCTCTAGGCTCCTTGCCTGTTGGTTCACCCATGTGACTCTCCCAGTAATGTGATTATTATCTTAGAAACTTCTTTCTCAAGCAGTTAAGATCCTGCAAAATCTTCATTGTCTAAAGGACTCAACCTCCCCTCTTAGCCTCCCTCCAATACTAACAGCTCTTCTTCCCTTCCCTTCCCTTCCCTTCCCTTCCCTTCCCTTCCCTTCCCTTCCCTTCCCTTCCCTTCCCT